>CAUYRH010051151.1:0-49800 GCA_963574655.1 Perodicticus potto | reverse complement strand
GGTAGCAACATACATGATGATCCATCATAAAAGCGCTCTAAGAGTGGGTGGAGAGCATAACAAACATTCTTAAAAAAAAACCCTTTAAGTGGGAAGCCAACTTTCCTGTTCATTATAGATCCAGTAATGCATGCGATACTTTGGTTATAGTTATATATATTCTAGTAAAGAAGAAATTCAGAAATTAAGATACAAAATAGTTATAAAAGTTTCTTTTATATTGAAAAAATAAATACTTTCGTAATTTCAAATGTATCCAAGTGCTAAATGTCATTGTGACATAATTTTAAGATGATTAAGAACCTTAAATATAACCTGTGGTGATTATATTTTCAATTAACTCTTTTTTACTCCTCTTTGTGAGATAAAATGTCATTGGATGCTGAATATGGCTTTTATTCACAGGGGTAATGGTTATAAGACATCGAAATATCCAAAAAAATGTGAACATGATTCTTTCATTCCTTCTTTCAGTTAGTGAATATTTAGTAAGTGTTATGCCAAGAACTATGCTAAGTATTCAAAAAGCATCAGTAAAAAGGGTGTAGATCTGTTTGAAAGTTTTTCTCTCTGCACGCTTCTCATCACACGTAGCATAAAGTTCAGTACCTCATTAGCTCTGTAAGTGCATTCCACATTTTAACTGAGAATATGAGACAACCAAAAAAAAATAGATTATGAAATATTCAGAAATGATGGCAGAATATAAAAATCACAGCATACATTTACTTTCAGACCCATGAGAAGACACTGGACATTTTCATCAGATCTACTGATGGTATTTGCACCTGTATTTCATACATTCTAAGGAGTACTAGTCACTGTCTTCAGTGAAATATTTTCTCTCAAATCACTTTTGAATTATGATTTTTGGTTAGCAAATACTTTGTTATATGTAAAATTGTTAAGTAACCACCAGGGTATATTAAAATATTAGTATTAATGACATAAGATATTAGAGTTAGCATTACAAGGTGATTCAAGATGACAAACTGTCCCCAAAGAAGGTCATATATTAATATAAATGATAAAATGATTCTGTGTATGATTTCAATATTAATACAAACAAGTCTATGACAAATATTATACCAAAAATGTGGGTAAACTATACACAGCTGAGGGAAGAGAAAATCACAACTTTTCTGTTCTGATGTGAGATTAGGAAATATTTTTTAGAGAGGCATCCTTTGTGTTTCCTCTTAATAGATAATAGTTTCAATAGTCAGAGCAAATTAGAGAAATTATATAGGATAAGATTTCAGAATTTAACTCGTGTGAGGAAATGCAAATAGTTCACTGTAGTTTGTGTAAAGTGCAAAAAAAAATAGCTAAATTGGTAGGAATGTAATGATAGAGCGTCTTACAATCTTACACCATACTTTAAAGACTGTGTACTTCATTCCACTTGAAATTGGGAGAGAGTGATGGGATTTTCAGGGAATGGGAGATGCATTTTTCACTAGAAAGATTAACAGTAGAGTGCAGAATACATAACAAATTAACGATGGTAGCAGCATGAGTATTATAAATGAAGTAACTGAGGATCTCTGGAAATACAAAGGAAGAGATCAGAGAAAATCAACATTATTAAATATAATGATAAAGAGCAAATACAATAAATCCAGGTGGTCAAGAGTCTGGGACGGTCAGAGATTCTTCTCAGAAAAGACAAATGTAGAGTTTTTTATTTCGAATAGGAAGAACTTCAAGAAAGGAGAGTTTTATGGGTGGCTCTATCTGAATCAGAATCAGAATAAGTCTTCACTTGGTTGGGTGAAATTAATTCTGCTTATCCTGGACTTATTTGTTTTTCATAAGAGTTTTCTTTTGGCAATAGAAACAGAAAAGCTCAAAATTTTGTTAAAATAAGTCAAGGAGGATATCAAAACTGCTTCTATTATGAAAAAGCTGATACATTATGACAATGTATCCAATTGCACATCACACATTATTACCTGTCAACATTTGGCAAACATGTACACTCTGTTATATTTTCTCTTTTGAACACATTGGCTTTTTGTCCTGAAAGAGCAACTGAGCATGACTTTTCAGCTAACAGAATTCAATCAGATTTTGATGGGTATTTGAGTAGAACACAAAATAAAGTGAGAGAGGCAACATTCTTTTCTAAGAAAACTTGTGGTCAACTTATTTGCAAAGTTAAAATCAAAAGTCCTTTGTACCTAGGGGACATGGCACCAGTGTCATTTCATTAGCTTTCATTTTATTTTTTTTCTCCTGCTTTATATTTTTCTCCAGTATTAAGAATATATCCCACAATAATTGCAAAGTGTTGATTATCCACATTAATACATCTATACCATGTATTTTGTCTAGAAAATCCCCTTTAGTACAAAATAATGCAAAATAATAATCCAATCAATGATACATAAAAGAAGCATTGCATTTAAAAATGTTCTAAAGCAACTAGGTCATATCGGAAATAGTTAACAAGGGTAAAGAATAGGAGTGGTTGCCTAAAACTTTAAAAATAATGATATGATTTTATTTCAGCCGGTTGAAAACATAAAAATAAAAGTTCAGATTGGATTATTTCAAAGGCCTAAAGTTAGCCTACTCGGATAAACTGTTTAAAATTTTAAAATGATTCTCTGGTTATTTATAAGATTGGACAAGCGATTCCTCCTTTGTAAGAAATATTACAGCTATTTATATCTGAATTAAGTCAATGTTTTAAGATATAATTATTAGTCCCTTATAATTATAAAAGTCTTAGGGGAGGTAAAGTGCTGCCTGAATCACTTGAGAAATTCAAAGTCTGTCTCTTGAGACACAAAACTTGGTACCTTGGCTGTTCTCCACTCCAGCAAGTACTCTCTGCCTGCCTTGGGTCTACCTTCACCTCAATTCATACTCTTTGTTAAGCCGATTCATCTGCCCTGCAATGCTACACAGCCTTTAGAATGGCTCACAGTGTTTCTTCATGTCAACTTTTAAGGATTCATGTTAACTCTTGCTTCCAATTTTAGGGTACAAAGACATGTTTTAAGCTAAGATTTTCATTCCTGTGCATGTTAAGATGATTGAGAAAACAGAGTGTGCTAAACAATGTTTGTTTCCCAGTTCTAGCCTGTCAGTAAAGGGAAGGCTGTAAACTACCAAAACCCTTTTTAGTAACAGTTCTATAGGCTGTCTAAGATAATAATGTTTCTGTACTTTTCCTCATTTATTATTTCACACTTTATTAAATAAAACCTCATCGAATAGTCCATTTTGCTGCAGAGACGTTTTAGAATCACAAGCCATAAACTGCACTTTTGATGGTCAGGCCTAAACTAGTAAAAATGCAATAGTGGACTTTAAAAAAAACAAAACAAAACAAAATAATTAAGGTGAAATCACTAGAGAGAAAAGATGTCTGAAATAACAAAAGTCTGAATTATAAGGCTTGTAAAAATCTATTCAATTACTTTGAAATACATATAGTAACCCGAGTCAAAGGCTAATTAAATGAATCCAGATTGATTATATTGAGAGACAGGCAACATTTACAGTTTGGATAGTCAGAGTTGGTGGCACCTGTGGCTCAAAGGAGTAGGGCGCTGGCCCCATATGCCAGAGGTGACAGTTCAAACCCAGCCCCAGTCAAAAACTGGATAGTCAGAGTTTCATGGCTGAAAATAGCAGGTAAATGTACAATCTTTTTATTTCTTTTTTTTCACCATTAATGAACAGCAAACTTTGAAAGCTGATGTTTGTAAGGCAATTAATTCATCTGTGAATTAATATATTAAGCAGAGTATATTTACATTGGACTCTAATGTATGCATTTTAAGACACTGAAATATTAGGGGGGCATTTTACTTTTAATATAACTCAAGGTTAAAGGCAATGATACATTCAGGGGTGATGTATTCACCGGCTTCCCTTTAACTATGAGTAAATAATAAATAGTCCTTTTCAAATAGGTCTGTTTAAAAATAGAAACATTATGTCATATGGCAGGATATTCAAAAAAGAGCAAGTACCAGCGATGGTAAATCTGGCACCCAGCTATTTCCCAGATTCTCTTTTTCAACATCTTTGTCCCAGTCTTGCCTCTGTCTCACTGTCTTCATGTCCTCAAAACAGCTAGTAGAGAACCTCAGGAGGACTGTCTCCTCCTTAGGACTGTAGGCTTCTTCAGTATCCCTGATGTGAAAGTTACTCATCCATTTCCATCAGGTCAGTAATGGACATGTGCCCACCTTTAACTACTATCATTTATTTGGGAATATTCTCTTCTAGGTTCTCATTCAATTTAGCCTACTTCCATTCCATCGATGACACACAGGCAGGATTGTGTAGACCTGTCAGGACCCACCCCTGGACAGGAAGAGGAAGGGGCTTCCTCTGAATCACAAAGTCTGTGCAGGGGAAGAGTGGCCAACTGCGCAAGCGAGATTCTTTGACAAAAAAGAAGTGACTAAATATCAAGTAAGCAAACACGCCTTTCTTCCTACCGGGTGCGGGGGGGTAGTGAGGGGGTTATATTTATTTAGATGAAAGCACAAACTGAATAAAGTGAGTCAAGTGGAAATAAACAGATTCTATAAGTTTCTGACATTTGCAAATAATGATGTATTGTCAGAAATATTTAAGTTTTTATTACTTATTCAAGAAATATATTTTTGCTACTTAATAAGCATCAGATACTAATAGATTCGCAATATAATCATAAATAACTACTTTGCACATACGCTTTGTAGGGATAGTAGAAAATGTGTGTGCAGAGTAGATACCGCACCAATCCATTAGCCAAATCTTTGGTGAACTCTTGGCAGGGAGGTTATGCATATTAATTACCTTGTGACTTTCTTCCACCTGGATATCACTGGTAGAACCCTGGGTGAATACTTAACCTGCATATGAGCCCCAACTTACACTATTGGCTGACGTGATGGTCTCCCCTAGACCAATGGATCTAATTTTAGAACATAGTCCAAAAAATTATATTTGAAACTGAGTCCCCATAAAGGATACTCCTTAAAATGTCCAATCATGATAACCAATAAAGCAAAATAAGCCTGTGTGAGATTAGAGAGAACAGTTTAAGAAGAAGAAGGAGAATAAAAAAGAAAAAAATATGTAAAAAAGACCTTCATATGAGACTGATAACTAATTGTGATGATATTTACCCTCCTATCTATAGTTTTTCCTAAGCCCCAGCCTCATTACTATGCTTGTTCTCCCACAAAACACTCTGATATCTATCTATCTATTTATTTATTTATTTTTCTTCATTAAATCATAAGTATATACATTAATGCATTTATGAGGTACAATGTGCTGATTTGATATACAGTGTGGAATGCTTACATCTAACTGATTAACATAACCATCTCCTCGCTTGCTTATTTGTTGTGGTAAGACATTCATACTCTGCTCTCCATAGATTCCGTTTCATAATCTAATATGTTTAATAAAGAAAATGTTTTCATATCTGCTTCTATAACCATGCATTCTATTTGTATAACCTGCATTGTTTATTTATTAATTTCCAAATTATACAGACCACATGTGCATATAACTATTGTTACATTTTTATGCATTTCATGCTTTTAACATAGACGATGGGATATTAGGTGTGAGCATTTTTTTAAGCTGCCCTGAACTAGTGTCCAGTCATGTAGTCCCAATTTAGGAGCGTTCACCTAGTAATGAATCCCATAAGCCACACTTGGGGGAGATGACAAGTCCTTCAGCTGTATGTTCTTTCTAAAATTCAAAAGAAAATAAAAGTAAATTTCAAAATGCTTGTTACTCAAATGTTTGTGATTTTTTTAATGTTAATATGTAGAATGTTTTCCCAAGTACTCATTATCTTTCAGGTGGTTATTAGCACAGCTAAGGGGATAGTTATTGCTCTTTGCCTCTTTCCATATGGTATGACTTTACTTCCTGACGCCTGTCTTGCTAGCATGTGTATTGATGAGTTCTGGTTAAAGAGTGGTAAGTAGAAGTCACTGTGTCACTTTTCTGGATGTAGTATTTCTTCAACTTCAGCATAGATACCAACAACTTTCCATATGTCAGCTGCACATCAACATATATCCCAGAGAGAAGCTGATAACCTTCACTGACAGCTAAGGTCAGGATTCAGTAACTGAATCTTTTAATTTGATCATGAAAATTTAAGGAGTGGTTTCATTGATTGGTAAGTCATCAAATGCTACCACATTTTTCCACAGTTTGAAAAGACAAGCAAAATTTTCATCTCCAAATGACTAATTAAAGTGCAGATGTACAACTAGCATACCCCTGTATAATGCTTTAAAATTGCTTGGCTGCAAACATCCTGCCCAGATCTCTACTTGAGTTTTCAAAAATCTTCACTTGTGAAAGATGTGGGCAACTGATTTTCACTTGTGAAGGATGTGGGCAACTGTGTAAATATATTTAGCATTTGAGAAGATTACCATCTATGAAAGTAAGAGCCCGATGAAAAGACCAGTCTTCAGAGTTTCATATAGCAAAGGGAAAAATAAAATCAGCTGTGAGAAATTCAGCAAGGCCAAATAAACCAAATAGAGTTTATCTTTCATCTGGGTTTCCTAATCAATATTTTAAGCTGTCTTCTGAATGAAAAGGGGAGAAAGAAATTCACACTTTTGTACAATTGTTTTACTTTTAAATACTCTCTGTATGAGTACACTAAAGATTTCCTGTTTGAGGTGATGTAAGGTATTATTAAACATAAGAAAAGAAGAATTAATTGTATTAAATTTACAGTAACTGCGTACCTCTGACTTCTCAGATGTAGTACAAAATAATTTAAATATTGAGATAAACAAAAGGAAGCTTATCATTGTCTTTTACTAGTTTCTTGTTGAAAACATGTCTAAGTTCATATTTACTCATTTTTTCAAACATTATAAATATGTTTTTCCTATCTTTTGTGTTTTGTGAAGTTAAAACGATCCTCCTATGACCTTTTTAGTATTCTGTACTTTGATTTGCTTGCCATGCCCACCTTCCCTGTTTACCACCCCACAATCCTGTGATTGGAACAGACAACCAGGCAAAATGGAAAGTAACGCAAAGGTCAAAGTCGTAATATTTCCCGGGCAACTTTTCCAGGACACGAAGAAATATTTACATTTTGATATGTGCAGCAGTTGACAAAGTGTCAAAAGAAATAAAAGGGAACAAGATTGTATTCAGCTTATGATAACAAATGTGGGCAAAGAGAGCCTAGAAAGCATTATAATTAGTAGTAATTTCTGTGTTTATTATTTTGAATGGTTTTTTTTTCTTGTCAATATGCCAAAAGTAACTTTAAATTTTGAGAGGTAAAAAGGATAAAACTGCTTTGATTTTATAATTGTCTAAGTAAATGGAATAATGCATGCTTTCAAGATTTACTAGGGCAAAATTAGCTTGTTTCTACAATTCAACTAAAAAAGGAAATCTAAATACATAAGATAGACTAAGCAGTCCATTATGCATAGATTTTAGAGTAAGAAGTCATTATTCAATTAATATATTTATAACTACTTAAAATTTTATGAAAGAGATTTATAATATTTTGAATTTTTACTTGGTAAGTGGGAGTAATAAACTTACTATGAATGCTTTTTAAAAATATATTTATTTGCATCAGTGCATTTCATATTCCTTCAAACCATAGAAGCTCAGCATAGGCCCTCAGACTCTAACATTTTATAGAGGAAGGACTTTTAAAGTATATAATTTTTTTTTTTTAGTGTCTAATACTAAATGGTCTCATCACTCTTTGACTGTTTTGTGAAGATGTGTTATCAATCCAAAAGAATGAGATCTTGGTAATATACAAGACAGTTAAGGGAGAGAAAACAGAGGCGTAATCTGATCAAATACACACACACACAAAAGGTAAAGAGACTATTTCATCAGGGCATCAATAGTGGTATTTTTGGGGCTATGGGTTTTTAGTTAGAACTGAAGAGAAAAACAGCATTGACAAAAGTACAGTAAAAATGTGAAGATTTTCACGTTTGAATAGAGGGGTATACCATAAGAATTGGAACTGATAGAAGCTGTATACAAAAGATAGGTTGAGCTTGAACAGATTGTTTTTGATATCAAATCCTGGATTTTAAAAAAAATGATAGTAATGGTTAAGAAGGGATTCCCATAAAATAACATTACCAGGGAGGAAACATTGTCAGGATATTTTATTACCTGATATAAATGGGCAGGATTAAATGTGGGTCAGACTCCTGTGTTCCAAACCAAAAGCATAAAATTAAATATAAATAGTAACATTTCTAGCATGAAATCAAAACTGGATGACAACCAAGTTGCATTAGGAATGCTGTCACACAAACAGACAATTTTTAGAAAGTGATATATTCTTTATGATAACATTCTTTTTTTTTCTTCTGGGTAGATGCGTAGTAGAGGGATTTCTGGGTCAAATGGGAGGTCTAATTTGGGTTCTTTCTGTCAGGAAATACTGTGACTTTACATCTTTTGTATTAACCTGGATGGAGCTGAAACACATTCTTCTTAGTAAAGTATCGCAATGGAAAAGGGAATATCCAATGTACTCAGTTTTATTATGAAACCAGTAGATGATATAACACACACCCACAAAGAGAAAAACTTACTTCTGTTCAAGTTGAGGGGAGGGGGAATGAGGGAAGAATCAGAGGAGCAGGTATTGTCGTTCTCCCACTTAAAGGGCACAAGATAGGGGGTATGGCACACATTTTGGATGTGGGTCACAACTACAAGGGGACTGTACCTAACACATTCAAATATTGTGACCTGGTTCATACCCTCACAATAACCTGAAATCATTTTAAAAAGATATATTCTTTATTATAGAAACTTTGAGAAGGCAGTTGTCTATATAAAATACAAGGTCATTGTGGGAAGGCAAAGATGGAGATAAATAGATAATGCAACCAAGCTAGAAATGCTGTAAGCATAAATTCTTCATTGTATGCATAGTATAAGGGTATATAGGGAAGGTAATTGAATTACGAATGTGTCGTCGTCATCATCTTCATCATTTTAAAACAAGAAAAATTCATAGAATGCATTGGAAATGAATCAGATAAAAAATAGAAACAAAATAACAGATAGAAAGGACAATATTGATCATATTAATCAGTATTCCAATTAGAAAAGAGATAATTAGAATGAGTCAATAATCAGAAAACATACTTAAATTAAAATCACCTTAGACATTAGTCACCTCTAATGTTCCTATAGAGGAAATGGGAAATTGTAGCTAAATGTCCCTTTATTTACAAAATAGTTACTGAGAAATCTTAAAAAGAGGTGGTCAACAGGTAAAGAGTATTTTGTAAATGTTCTATAAAATTTTTAATGAATATTTTGCAAATAAAAGTCTACCTTCCGTTTCCCCCATGCTTGATGACTTTAGGGGTGACTTGGGAACAACCTGTATTTATCTCTGGGGACTCCATAAAGATTTATTTTTTTATAGGGACGAGGTTTTGTTTTCTTTATTCCTAAATTTTTTTTTTTACTTCTTTTTTTTTTTTTTTTTAATTGTTGGGGATTCATTGAGGGTAAAAGAAACCATGTTACACTGGTTGCATTTGTTGGGTAAAGTCCCTCCTATAATCGTGTTTTGCCCCCAAAAGGTGTGGCACACAGCAAGGCCCCAAGACCCCACCTCTCTCTGCTCCTCATTTCCCCACCCCTCCGTCATTCTTTCTCTCTCTGCTCTCCCCTTCCTTCACCCCCACCGTGTCAATAATTGTCATTAATTGTCCTCATATCAAACTCATGAATACTGAGATTCATGCTTCTAAAAGTTGGAATTTTTGATTGCTCACCATCCAAACCCTAGTTTTAGGGCAATCATTCCTTGTATTAGTTGTTAACATAGAATTTAAACAAGGGAGCAACCCCCTCCCTCTCTCTCAGGCTCAGCTCACCAGAACTTTGGTGGCCTCAGGACTTTGACCACTGAGCAAATGACACAGAGATGAAAGGATGGTAGGGTTAGATTTGTGGTGTCCAGCAATGGTGACAATGGCATCCTGGCTAGATTGGTCCTGTGGCCAGTCTCTAGGGCCATCCTTACTCATTCCCAAGCCTGTCCCTTCAGCTCCCTTTTGTTTTCACACACTCCATCCCACACGCTCCACCATTACTAATAGCCATTTACTCAATCCCACTTTTTTGGTTGCATCAGGCAGAACTGATTTCTGTTGCTTGCAGCCAAGAATCCTAACTGAACAAACTTCTATCCCAAGCTGCCCTTCTGAGTTCCTGCCAACCACACAGAGTCCTCTCTCTAAGGAAAGTACTGATGGGGACAACTTGCTCCATTTTACATCACCCTAGTGAGTCAGTAGCATCTTCTATGGATTGGTACCCAGCTAGTTTGCCCCCAATTCAATTCTCTACAGAAGGTATCAGTACAAGAATGCTAGAAAATATCACAAAATTTAAGCTTGCCTCAGGTGCTTTGGAGGGCAGTTTAAAGGAAGTGAGCATTTACTCTGGATTAGATATTGTCAGGAAGTGGGGGGTAATTCTCAGATAGAGTATCTTCATATTCTTTTCCATAAAATGAGAAGGACAGAATGAGGGCGAAACTATGATTGACAAAGAAGCAGTAGTCACCCATATGAGCCAGGATATGGCCATGTTTGGTGAGTTTTATGATTTGAACAATGTTTATGTCTTTATTTGCTTTCAGGCATATTTGTGGAATTGTCTTATTTTGGCCTTGATCTGTCACTGTCTCGGAATGGCCTTGACTGATGTTGGTGACCTGCATAATTATTGAGGTTCAACATGAGAACACTTCGGCCAGGCTGTGAGTGCCAAGGCAGCTCTACACAGTCAGAGGCTGCTTTGCTCCTCTCTCTCACACACACAGTAGAAGAAATAATTTACATACTTCTATCTCCCCATATGTAATTATGAAATCCTCGACTATAGGGACCAGTCCTGCCCATGTTGGACTTCCCCATTGTGCCAGCATGGTGTCTTGAATACAGAATGTGCTCTGTGAATACTCAGTGAACTAAATTATGAGTGCAGAGAAGTCTCCAGGATTTGGCATTATTGTGATCATGCTGAAGTATATTTCCAAAATTTAAAAACATGACTCATACAAATATGGAATGAACACTTGTCAAAAATTTATTTAACCCATTAATGAGGGAACTGGTGAGATGGCAGAGCTTGTTTCAGGAGGATTTAAGGAATTGGTTTCACAGTCCTTTTAAAAATAAGAATCTTCTAGAATAAGATTGCTACATTAGATACAAATCTGTCTAACATGCTACAGAACAATAAAACCATAATCTTCAGGGTTACCTTTTCTACTGGACAGAAATCTACATATTAACATGGAATCTCATCATGTTAGTGCTCTAATCAAATAGTGAATAGCTAAGTCAGATACGTATTCCTTCTCCCAGATCATTAATAATCCATAGGCATTTGTCTTTATAGATAACACTAAAAAAAAAGAAAAAGAATAATAATCCATGGCAGGTCTTTAAGCAATGCCCCAGTATGACATGGACAGAACATTCTGGTCTTACTCCTTTCCTTATTTCCAACTTTTAGTCAACTTTTATATAAAAAGCATAACAAAAGACTCTTTCATGGTTTTTTAGGAACACATTCAACTAAAATTTTTTCAATGCCCACTCCCCATGGAACAGTAGCATACTAGGTAACATTTGTCGAGCAGTTGTGCAGTTAGGTACCATAATAGCTTTTTTACGTACACACACACACACAAACTCCCTATAAAGTAATTCATTCTGAGGAAAACAAGTGTGGCATAATAAAATATACAGAGGGTGCCAAAAAATGTATACACATTTTAAGAAAGAAAAAAACTGTATTAAATCTGTAAACTCAAGTCACACTTGACTTCTGCAATGATACGTGCTCAGCGTGACTTATATTCAACATGTATTCAATATGTCAGTACATATTGAGTACCACAATTTTAATAGTTTTTTCCTTTCTTAAAATGTGTGTACTTTTTTTTTTTGCACCATCTATATATTTGGTCTTTGTCCTGATTCTGGCACAAAGCTCCTAAAACCCATGGAATTGGGCAGTGACCATAGCTCAGTGGGTAGGGTGCCGGCCACATATACCCAGGCTGGCTGGTTCGAACTGGCTCAGATTTGCTAAACAACAATGACCACAACAAGAACAAAATAGCCAGGTGTTGTGGCAGGTGCCTGTAGTCCCAGCTACTCAGGAGGCTGAGGCAAGAGAATCGCTTAAGCCCAAGAATTTGAGGTTGCTGTGAGCTGTGACTTCCTGGCACTCTACTGAGGGTGACAAAGTGAGACTTTGTCTCAGGAAAAAAATAAAAAAACGTGGAATTGCCTGTGTCTTTTGTTCTCCTTGGCAACCCCCTTTTCACTGCACCTGGGTGTGCTAATGAGGCAAGGAGGGTGGGTGCACCTAGATAGATAGCTTCAGGATGGGGACTGGTCACCAGATAGAACAAACCTGTGATTCAGAAGGCAGGGCAGGGGGACTCTGAGCCCTACATGTCAACCTCCTGGAAAGGGAGAGGGGCTGGTGATTGAGTTCTAAAAGCTCTTGAACCCTGAGATTCAGGGAGCTTCTGGGTTGGTGTCCACATTAATACGCTGGGATGCTGGCACACCCGGTGAAGCCCTGGAAGTTCCACACAGCGCCACTCTAGACCTCACCGTTTGAGTCTCTGCCATTTGGCTGTTCCCGAGCCGTATCCTCTATGATAAACAGTAAACCCATAGCTCAGTGGGTAGGGTGCCGGCCACATATACCCAGGCTGGCTGGTTCGAACCGGCTCAGATTTGCTAAACAACAATGACAACAACAAGAACAAAATAACCAGCTGTTGTGGCAGGTGCCTGTAGTCCCAGTAAAGTAAAGTGCTTTTCTGAGTTATGGGAGTCATTCTAGCAGAATATCAACACTAGACGAGGTCAGAGAAACGGTTGAATGTGTAGGCTGCTGGGCAGGAGTGACCCCAGACTTGCAACTGGCATCTGAAGCAGGGACAGTCCTGTGGGACAGAGCCCTTTGACTCCAGGCTGATAGTGTCAGAATTGAACTAAATTGTTTAGACATCCAGTTGATGCCCAAGAGTCAGAACTGGTGTAGAAAAATGCATGTTATTTGGTGTCAAAACAAACAAACACACACGACTGGTGTTAGAAAATGCCACACTAACAAGTTACAGAGAAGTTAGGTGATCTGCCCAAGATCACACAGCAGGTAAACATCTCCACTGGGACACAGACCCTGACACAGGGAAACTCTGTAACCTTGACCACTACATGTGTTGACTCTTGCTATGTTTGATCACCTCACCCTACCCATGAGGTACAAACATCCACAATATCCATAAGGGCCCCTTTAGGTAAAAAGGACAGCATGGCGGGGGGGGTGGGAGGGGGCCTGGGTCAGTGTTTCCCAAACATCAGTGACTTGCATATTACCATGACAACAGCTGCCAGTGTCTCAAGCCCTTTCTACTATTGCTTAATACTTTTCTTTTCTTTTCTTTTTTTTTTTTTTGAGACATAGTCTCACTTTGTCACCCTCTATAGAGTGCCGTAGCATCATCACAGCTCATAGAAACCTCAAACTCTTGGACTCAAACCATTCTCTTGTCTCAGCCTCCCTAGTAGCTGGGACTACAGGTGCTCGCCACAATGCCTGGCTATTTTTAGAGATGGAGTCTCACTTTTGCTCAGGCTGGCCTCAAACTCATGAGCTCAGGCAATCCACCTGCCTCAGCCTCCCAGAGTGGTAGGACTATACGCGTGAGCCACCACACCTGGCAACAATAAATTCTTAATTAATGTTTTCCCAGGTATTGCCTAGAACATCCAGGTATATATCCCACTTTTAGGGAAAACTGGACCAAGTGAGTCATATAAGGTCAAACGATCAAGATCTTAACCCAAGTTCCTGTCTCCAAGTCTAGAGTTTTAGCTGCAATATGGATCCCTTGGCCACGTCATGTTTCTGGTTAACTATGTTAGGGCAGCAAGCTGAGAGAAGCTAGAAATTTCTCAACTTGGATTAAAATGTGACCAAAGAAATAAGCCAAAGAGTGATGGCAGACAACAGATGGCAGGAGAGCTCACTCCTCCAGATAGTTAATGATGCCCTGGGCAAGGCTCCCTGAATTTAATCACCAGAGCAATCCTGGATTGAAGCAGACCTACTCTGGTTGTTCTAGGATCAGATGGAGTTTTCCTCTGGAAGAGCTCAAGGTCAATTCTACTGGGCCCAAGAAGCAGCATCAGAACTTGAAGACATGGACCAGCAGTAAATAATCACTGTTTTCAAAGGGGGAAGGGGGACAAAGAGTTCCAAGCTAAGAGCCTCTTAACTTTCTAACTCTATCGGGGGAATCTCCCATCAAGTCAAAATGTCATTTTATTCGGGCCTTTTCTAAAGTCTTGCTTTTAAAGTGAAATTTAGATTTCATTATATAAATGAATAGTTTTGTCTTGGATCAAACTATAGCTCCAAAACTCTTTCATAGATTTCAGAAAGATTTTCCCAAGAAAGTCTAATGGCTAATATATAGGGGGTTCTTACAAAGGACTGGGCTCTCCAGTAAGTTCTTTCACACATCATTTCATTGAATCCTCACTCCAACTCTGTGAGCTATGACTGTACCCATTTTACAGATGAGGAACCTGAGGTTTTAAGTTCGTACTGTTAAGTCAGTGGTAGAGCTGGTATTAAATTTCTACATTGTCTGGCTCCAGAAACCCACCCCCCTTTGTTATTATTACCCTCTAATCCTAAAACCTTTCTGTAGCTCTTTGAGGAAACAGGAATTCCATGTCTCCTGCTCTCGGCCTGCTTACTTGATTTCTTAAAAAAATTGAAATAAAAAGAGATCACTCCATTGCCTCTTTTAGAGGTCAAAAACAGGTAATGGAGTGAATGGATAGCAATTGTTGCTGAATGATGACAAATTCCTCTTTTGGTTATACATGTGCATGGAAGGAAACAAATGAGGCCCTCCCAGCAACACTGAAAAGTCGAGCAAGTGGAAACTTGCCTGAGTGAATCAGAAAGGAAGTTGTCCACTGAGTTTCTTGGAAGTGAAATAATGGACCTTAACACAGTCTGTCTTAAAACTCTCACAGTGACCCACATAAGCTGTTAGAAAGCTTATAATTGCAATTTTTCTTAATAAATAAAGCAACAGGTTCAATTGAGGTCGTAATCAATGGATTTCAATAACAGATGTGCTGCTGAAGATGACAGATGGCATCGGTATTTTCATACACTGCAGGGGACCACAGGCACACGTTTTATTCTTATTCCCATCACGAACCTAAGCTGCTGGAGTCAGAGGTACCCTCTGCTGTGCCAAAGGAATCAAGCTAATGTAGGGCAGATGTGGCACTTTCTGTCTGAGGCCAAGTTTGATCAAGAAAAATAGGAGGAAACTAAGATGAGTCATCTGTAAGTAGCACTAGGGTTCTTCTCCTTCACCCAGGGAAGAGGTGAGGGGGCGATTGTGGCATACGAGGTAAGGTAGATGCTTTTATTTATTTATTTATTTGTTTAGAGACGGAGTCTCACTTTGTCACCTTCAGTTGAGTGTCATGGTGTCATAGCTCACAGCAATCTCAAACTCCTGGGCTTAAGCAATTCTCTTGCCCCAGCCTCCCAAGTAGATAGGACTATAGGCACCTGCCACAACACCTGGCTTTTGTTTTAGAGATGGGGTCTCTTTCTTGCTCTTGAACCGTGAGTTCAGGCAATCCACCCGCCTCGGCCTCCCAAAATGCTAGAATTACAGCCATCAGCCACCGTGCCTAGCCTATTTATTTATTTTTGAGACAGAGCCTCACTCTGTCACCTGGGCTTGAATTCTACGGCGTCATCATAGGTCACAGCAACCCCAAACTCTGGGCTCAAGCAGTCCTCGTGCCTTAGCTTCCAAAGTTGTTGAGACTACAGGTGCCCGCTACAATGCTCAGCTAACTTTTTCTATTTTCATAGAAAAAATGAAACTCTTGCTCAGGTTGGTCTCAAACTCCCGAGCTCAAATGATCCACCTGTCTCAGCCTCCCAGAATGCTAGGATTACTGGCATGAGCCATCGCAGCCGGCCCTCCCTCTGTGCTTTTAAAATTCCCTGTGGTCCCATACCCTGGACCACTTAGTCAGATGAGACTCTGGGAATAAGACCAAGACAGTCCTCTGAAGCCCTGCTCCCCTCTGATGACCTCCATGTCTAATCGGGACAGCTCTCAAAGGGTAAACGCTGCTGCTTCCCCTCCACCTGTCAAGCCTCCCACCTGGTCCTCTTTTAGATCCCTTTAACATGGACTCATACAGGGAAAGCATATCTGGGAAATAAATTTTCCACATAGCTAAGTTTGCAAGAGAATATTGCAGCACAGACTAGAAGGAATAGAAATCCACTCAAGTTCACTTGACAAAAGTATAGTTTAGCAAAGGTGTAAGCAAAGAGGGGGGCGCGATTATCTTCACAGATGGTACCCAAGTCTACCTCGAGAGATAATGGCTTTTGCTTGGAATCATAGCTTGACAAACACCTGGGGTGGTGCTCATGAGAGCCTCAGCATCTTTTGGTGCTGCGGCTTCTTAGGAGAGGGCGAAGCTACTGCGAATAAGAAGGGAGAGGAAGCTGTCTTACTTGGGATGGAGGCAGCTGAGGTAAAGGGGAAAACAAGGGAGATGGCAAGACTGGACCCCGTGTGTGCCAAAAATGCCAAGGAAAAGGAACCCACTCCACTGCCTCATGGCACGTGGGGGTGAAAAAGGCCTTATCAACCAGGAAAGTCACATGTAAGATCACTTATTCTCCTAGGTATCGCCATACAGATACCACGATGCACTTTATTATTAGAATACTGACTTTTATTATTTTTTTTGCAATTTAAAAAAATTGAGATCTTTGCAGAGCTGTGACTAGGGCTGGTCTTCTAAGGGAGGGTGGGGAGCCAGGAGGCAGTGATGGCACTGGTGATGGTTTCTAAGTTGTTTGCTGTGAAGAGCTCATGAGACCCTTTCTGTGATCCTCAGCTTTACAGCTCCTGAAATGACTACAGGAGTAGGACAGGGCATGGGTTTATTTTGTTGTTATGGAAACAGTAAAGCATTTGAATTTCATGTCTAGAAGGGTGGACATGAAGAAACCAAGCCTAGAAGCAGAGATGACATGAAAATGGAAGCCCTCTGGAAACTTTATAGACCTTGCCAGGATGGATTTTAGATTTCCCTGAACTAGTCTGTGGCAACAGAGGGTGGGAGGTAGTTCTCCAAAGGTCTGAAGAGTGGACACCCAGTATGTAAGAAGATGCAACATCTTATGGACAGGCTCAGTTCAGCTGACCTGCTTGGGGACAAAAACAGAATGTCATGGCTGAGTTCATTCTATGCTTTTGAGGAACACAGTCTCCCCCATTTGCCACTCTTGGGGCATCTTCTCTGTTCCTCCTCAAGACCTGGCTTTGTCTGCTTAGCCACAAACTTTGATTTGCCAACTTCCCATCACCTAACTGGCCTGGTCCCCCTGCATCCCAAGAGAGGGATGCTGATTGGCTCAAAGTGAGTCAATCTCAAGCAATCAGAGAGGAGTATGGAGAGGCCCAGAGCTCTCCCACCTGGGGCTGCCCCTTGCAGGGCTGGGGCTGAGGCTGGGGCTGGTTCTATAGGGAGGGGTAGTGGCCAGGAGGCAATGATGGCACTGGATAAACAGCAGCATGGCTAAGAGCCTGGGTGCTGAAGCCAGGCTTCTAGAGCTAGAAGGCCAACCCTACTAATTTCTAGTTGGGTGATCTTGGATACATCTCTTAACATTGTGAAACTCAGTTTTTCCTCATCTGTTTAAGATGGCTCTAATAGGATCTGCCTCATCTAGTTGCTATGAAAATGAATAAAGGTGATTTGTAAAACAACTTTAGCATTGTGCTGGCATATGTAAGTGTTCAAAGATGTTAGATAATAATAATAAAAACCTTAAGAATTGACCATGACATCTTGACACCCCCCATCCCATCCCATCAACATCTGAAGCTTCCCTCTACTCCCAGGAGCCACCCGGATTTTATCTTCCTTCCTGGACTCTGTGCTCCATTAGGGCAGAGTTCTCATCTTTCCTAGTCATTATGATATTCCCAGGATGTGGCATGTGGTAAGTGTATAATATATGCTTATTGAATGAAGGAAGGAATAATTAAATACTTGAATACCCTCAAGAGTGTAAACACACTACCTCCTAAGATTCCAACTTTATACATCTCTAAATATCTGGAAAGGCGCCTCTCATACTCAGACAGTAACCTGGCTCACTGTGGCCTCTATATGCTGCTTGTGGTTCCACATAAAAGAAACAATCTCTCTTCCACGTTGACAGTCCTTCAGAAATTTTCCAGCAGATCTCAGGTGCCTCTAGAGCCTTTTCTTCTTGTCTGAACACCATACTTGTTATGGACAAGACCTTCACTCCACCCCCAATCTTCTCCCTTCTCCTCCTCTTCAAAACAAAGTTCCTGGGTGTGGTGTCTGAGCTTACATCTGCATCTATTTGTTCCAAACTCAATTTCTTCCCAGAGGAAAGGAGAGTAACATTTAATAAGTGCTTATGTCGTAGCAAGCACTGGGCTGAGTCCTTAATATACATGATCTCTTTTACTCCTCATAAATATCCTATGAGATACTGAACGCATGCCTGTTTGACAGACAGGGCAACTGAGGCTCAGAGAGGTTGAGTTATTTGCCCAAGATTGCACAGCCTGTGAATGGCAGAGACAGAGTTAAAAAAAAAAATCTAGATGTAGTCTAATCTGGAACAAGTATAGGTGTCTCTCTCTCTCTCTATCTATCTATCAGAAAGCAACCCTGCCAAAGACAAAGACATCTAGTTATGAAAAAAACAGGATTCAACAGGAATCCCCAAAACCCAACCAGGAATGTCTTGGATTGATGTAATCTAACTTGAATTCCCTGAGGAGTTCGGGGATTGAGGACAGGACCATGAGTGGGCCGGAATTCTAGGAGAAAATGAGATCTACATAACTGCTCAATAAATAGAAGCTGATTAAATAAAAATAAAAGATGTGAGTCAGGATACTGTCTTAAAGGAGATGGCGGGGGCTATGCTTGTGTGATAGACCCAAGTCACCAAAGGATATTTGCTAAGTTGTTTATAGTTTTATTCTCTCCTATTTCTCTTGGATCATCCTGTCTTAGAACCATCAAGAGAGGGCTGGCATCTGATTTGAAGGCACACGTGGGAGGGAGGCCGGGGCAAGCCCTGTGTGAGTCAATTCAGACCATCAGGTGATTGGGACAAGCCCTTCTCAATCTCTGCTGCTGCTCAAACCAGCCATGTTCCAGAAATAAGTGCAGAGATTAGAAAAACCCCTAACCACCAGACCATAATACAGTTTGCTGATAGCTGCCTCTCTCTCTCTGTGTTATAACATGCTTCTTTCTGCAGAGATTTCAAAAAATGTTGAGACCACAGAACGCACTTAGGGTGCACCACAAAGTGTGTTTCCTTGTGGGGCCCACTCTGTCTCTGTCACCGTTGCTGCCACATTGGGAACCCAGCTCTGGGCCTGGCCCTTGAATGGATTGCTGTGGTCACTTCATGTAGTAGACTGAATAATGGCCCCCGAAGATACCCGTATCGTATGGAACCTGTGCATCTGTCACCTCATATGGCAAAAGAGACTTTGCGGATGTGATTAAATTAAGCATCTTGAGATGGGGAGATTAGCCTGGGCTAGCCTTGTGGGCCCTACATGTAATCAGAGTGTTCTCTTAAGAGGGAGGCAGAGGGAGATTTGAAGTAGAAGAGAAAAGGTGCTGGAACGACTTGAGCTGAGAGAATTGAAGACACCATACTGCCAGCTTCAGAGGACAACGTGGCCATAAGCCAAGGAATGCAAGGAATACAGCTTCAGATGCTGGAAAGAATGAGGAAAAGGATTCTCCCTGACAGCCTCTGGAAGGAGTGTGGCGCTGGTGACACCTTGATTTGGGACCAGGTAAACCAATTTCAGACTTCTGGCTTCCAGAACTATAAGTAAGTGTGTGCTGTTTTGAGACCAAGTTTGCAGTACTTTGTGAGAGCAGTCCAAGAAACTAATGCCATTAGTGAGGTCTCTACACTGCGAGCTGCAGGTTCAGTCTGTCCACTACTACGGGTGGGAACCAGCGTCTGCCTGCCCATCAGGGAGCCAGGCAGTTCTCACCACCCAGACTCGCCAAATTGAGGGAGTCCTTGAAATTGGTCTATTTTTTGTAGAGACGGGCTCTTGCTCCTGCTCAGGCTGGTCTTGGATGCCTGGCCTCAGGCAATCTTCCCATCTTGGCCTCCCAGGGTGCTAGGATTCCAGGCGTGAGCCACCGTGTCCAATCTGACTCCACTTTTGCCACCGTGTCCAATCTGACTCCACTTTTATAAGGTATATAGAGTTATCAAAATCACAGCGACAGGAGAGCTAGCTAAAACACCCTTGGAAGATTAAATTTTAATGAAATAGACCTTTAATGGATGCCTAAAGCGGGCTCTTTAATTTTTCCTCCACCTTTGCTAATCTTACAGGAAAAGAGTTTGGAAGTAATATATGTAATGTAAAAAGTATATAAACTATGAAAGTTGACATTTTTCCATGTATTAGTAAGTTGTCTGACAGTAGTCCAATGTAACTTCCAGAAAATAATTGTATATTATATTAAAAATAGAAATCATGTTAGATGTTCTTTATCAAACTCTTTTCAAATATTACTCTTCTAAAATATGTTTTTGTAATTTTCTATGGTTCTTAAGCTATTTACTATGGGAAATAAATCACAGAAAAGAAAAACAATTACATATACAGAAAACAGAATAATGGTTATTGCCTGGACTGTGGAGTGTGTGTGGGGGGAATGGAACATTATTTTTTTAAAGGGTGTTTCAGTTTTGGAAGATGAAAAAAGTGCTGCAGAGGGATGGCGGTGATGGTTACACAGAAGGTAACACTTAAAAATAGCTAAGATAGTGAATTTTATTACATATAGAGGATGCCAAAAAATGTATACACATTTGAAGAAAGGGAAGAAAACATATTAAATGTGTAATACTAAATATATACCATAATGTTTGTTGTGTATTTTATCTTGCATCTCTTGTAATTTCAGAAATAAAACATAACTTGAGTATTATAATTTTAACACAATTTTCTCCTTTATTAAAATGTGTGTACATTTTTCGGGTACCCTCTATATTTTACAATAAAAAATTTGAAAGAAAAATGTGTGTGAGCTATATACAAAAGCATAAACATATATATATATAGCTTATGGAATAATAAAGCAGTTAATGATCCCTCCACCCTGTTTAAGTAATCATTTGCCTATGACTCTTAATCACTTTGATAGGTCCCTTAATCTTATCTTTTCCTCATTATCTCAGAGGTAAGTGTGACTCCAAATTTGCATAATGCTTTTTATTTTTATAGTTTACTGTCCACGTGTGAATGCTTCCATGCTATATTTTTTAGTTTTATAAATGTTATATAAATCTATTGCTCAAGCTTGTTTTTGAGATGCATTCGTGTTAATACCTGTTGTTGCTCATTCAATTTTCACCGCTGTACAGTATTCCACAGACCAAGAAGACTATAACTGACATGACCTTTCTTCTGCTGAAAAACATATGAGTTGTTTCCAGTCATTGGTGTTGCAAACAAGGCAGTTATGAACTTTTTGGAACAAAATGTCCTCCTAATGCTCTTGTGTAAAGTTACTTTAGGGCAGCGATGCTCAATAGAACTTTTTACAACAATAGAAATGGTCTATAAAAATATGTGCTTTCTCTAGAGCTAACACATGCTGACAGGCACTGACCCCCCCCCCCCTTAACGAGGTGTGGGGGGCAGGTGGGGATGCATGCATTTTTCAGATCCGCTTGGATAACTGGTAAAAATACGTGCTTTTTGATAGGGTAGCCACTGGCCATTATTTAACCAATGAGTATTTGAAATATGATGAGAGCTACTAAGGAATTGCATTTTAAATTATTTAATTATAATTTTTTATTTAATTATAATTAAGTTGAAATAGCCAGGTAAGGCTAGTGGATAATCAGTCATACAGGACAGGTGAAGGTTCTTCCCAGGAGTTAAACTGCAGGTCGTAGAGTGAGCACGTGTTCATCTTTACTAGGAATCATGGAACTGTTTTCTAAAGTGGGAGAGCCAATTTCCCTTTATCTCAGTCTTGCCCAACACCTCAGTCTGGCTCTTTGCTAACCAGATAAAGTATCCAGATCAAAATTTCTGAGCATAAACAGGATCTGTTAGTTGGGTTTTCCCAGAGAAACAGGACCAATAGAATTTTATAGGTAGATATATTCATTATAAGGATTTGGCTTATGTGATTATGAAGGCTGAGAAGTCCCAAGATCACCATCGGCTATCTGGAGAACCAGGAGAGCTGACGCTGTTAAATTTCAGTCCCAAGGCTGGCAGGCTCCAGACCCAAGAAGAGCTGATGTTTCAGTTAGAGTCCAAAGGCTGGAAAAGACCCATGTTCAAGCTCAAGCTGGGCAGGAGGAGTTGCCTCTTACTCAGCTTTTTTGGGTCTATTTAGGCCTTCAATTGATTGGGTGCACCCCACCTACAGCACATTGGGAAGGGCCATCTGCTTTACTCAGTCTATAAACGTGAATGTTAATCTCATCCAGAAACACCCTCACACACACACATTCAGAATAATGTTTGACCAAATGTCCGGGCTCCCTGTGGCCCAGTCAAGTTGACACAAAAAATTAACCATCATCTCATGAGGTGATATCACTCCTATAACCCTCAGAGCCAACAGAATGAAATTTATAGTGAGACAGTCAGAGCTTCCAAAGAGAAGAGTTTCTTTTCCTGAAATTTGTCCTGATTGTGGAAGACAACTCGTATGTAGTAGGAGCAGCTAGCTTGTTGAGTGGGGGACATTTGTCTCTCCATCCAGTCAGCCTAGATGCTCACCCTCAACCCCACCTCCCAGCACATTTAGAAATTCAGCAGGAGGGTCCTTCCACTCAGAGGTCTAGCCTAGAACACTCTCCATCCTTTCTTTCCCCTTCCTTCAAGGACTCCAACCTTCCCTCCCTCCTCTACTCCTCAAATTCTTGTATATTTTGTCCAAGACAAATTGCTTTTTAGATCTCCTGCACTTAAGGGCTTCTCTTCCCACCTGATATGTACAGCGGCTCTGGCGATGGTGACCTGTTCTTAGGAGAAGCTATTTAAAACCCAGAGTGCAACTGGAGTGATGCAGAACCCCTGAATGTGGCTGAGATGTGTCAAGTTACATAAATGCACATGTTTCATTTTGCCCTTGGCTTGAAGCTCTGTCTAACAGACCAGAATTATCAGCTCATTAAAGGGGAGGGAGGAGAAATGCAGGTTTATAAAGATAATTTTTTAAAATAATAAAATCAAGGCCCTAGGGTAGAATTGTACTTAGCGGTTGAGAGCCACTCTTGGGGAATCAGTCCATCCCAAGAGGCTCTCAGAGAGGATACTCTAAGCCCCAGCTTCTTTAGGGAGAGAAATCTTTTCTGGGAATTGTCTGGAACTGGCTAAGCAGCCACGATCTGCTGTCCCTCAACTGGAATTGGCTAAGCAGCCATGATCTGCTGTCCCTCAAAGTTCTATGTTAACAATGAAATGAGGTAAGGGAATTTTGATTTGTTTACTACCTAGGAAGAGCCACCTGCTTTATAGATGTCATTTCTTTTCAGCCCTTGCTATAACACTGCTGGAGAGACATCATGGTCCCCATTATACAGATGGGGAAATGGAGGCTGAAAGAGGGCAAAATATTTGCTCTAAGCCAACACAGCAGGTAAGAAGTAGAACTTGGATCTAAAACCATTTGAGAGACCCTGTAGCTTGAGGGTTGAGACTATGAACTGCAGACTCAGAATGTCTGGGTTCTATCGTTGTCTACTATTTAATGAAAGCTGTTCAACCCTGAATGAGTGACTTGACCTTCTTTGTGCCTCAGTTTCCTCATCTATAAATGCTGCTGTCTATAATTCATGTACTTTCCATCACCCTATCTTGAATCTCTGCCAGGTTTCTGAGATCTGACCTCTTCACCACACTTGATCCTTCTTAATAAAATTTACTGAGGTTCAAGCCCAGGGTCTGGGCATATTGGGACTCAAGGGCTGTGTTCCTGAAATATATCTTTTGCAAGCCCACCTCCCCTGCCTTCTGCATTTCTCTCTGGCTGATTAAAACCTGCCTTTGCCCAGAGTAAGCTGAAGGATAAGGCATACTGTCCTGTTTATGAAAATCTAGCAAGCGGGTGTTAAAGAAAGATAACCACCTCCCACGCCCATTTGGAGGTCCAAGATACTTAATCATCTGAAACCCAGATAAACAGCAGGAGACGGATGGCATAGAAGGTGCAGAAAAGCTGAGGCGGGCAGCCGAGGGCTGCAAGAGGAGTTATTAAAAGCTAATGATGTGATTCAGTGCAGGAATGAAGGCTGAGAAAATGAGTCTGAGGTTGTTGACAGCCTCAGAGAGTTCTTGCCCGGAGTAGTATGGGATGGAAGGGGCAGGGAGAGGAAAAAGTAAGCTTCCAGCATATCTCCCAAAGGATTGCCACCTACTCCAGAGGTGGTTTTGTGATACTAAAAGGTTTATTGACTGCTTCCAATAAAGTTCATAAAATTGCCGAACCTCAAGAGAGGTCTCTAAAAGCCATTTTGCAAGCTAGCAATCCTCCCCCAGAGGACAAGCTAAGGGAAGTCAGCCAGAGGAGTCACACTGGATCTCTGGCACGGGGCACACCTGCCACCTGAGGGAGTCACTCATATCTCACTATGAACCTGACCTCGTGGGCCTGACTCAGGTCAAGAAGATGTGCTGGGAGTGGCTCCTGACTTGTCCTTCCACCAGGAAGCACTTGAGGTAGGTTACATGACAATGTGTGCGAAGGGATCGATAAATGTCAACTATTGTGGTCCAAGAGAATCTTTATAAGAACAAGGCTGTGCAGAAAATTCCCAGCAGGTTGACTTGACAGACTTTGACAGTCTTAGCTAGAGTTCATCATTTTAAGGTCCAAAATAAACCACTGATGTCCAGAGAAAGGTACAGAACAGTCCAAAGCCTGACTCAGTAACATCCATTCAATGTTCACCACACTCAAGTCAGGAGGGTAGAACAAGAAAAAACCTGACATGGAATGAGGGCATCGAGCTAGGGATTGCCTTTGCATTCTAGAAGGACAAAGCAAAGAAAAAAGAGGTCCTTGCCTTGGGAATAAAGAGAACAGAATAGCTTACCATTGAGGAATCTGCCTTTAAGACCAACATCGTGGGTTCAAATCCTGGTTCTGCTCATGTTAGCTGGCGACCACCTTGAATAAGTTACTTTTTCACCTCAGTTTCCTCATTCTTAAAAAAAGAAAGAATAAGGCTCGGCATGGTGGCTCATGTCTGTGAAGTCTGTGAAGTCACTCTGGGAGGCTGAGGTGGATAGATCACTTGAGCTCACAAGGTCGAGACCAGCTGGAGCAAGAACGAGACCCCATCTCAAAAAAAAAAATAGCCAGGCATTGTGGTGGGTTCCTGTAGTTCCAGCTACGTGGAAGGCTGAGGCAAGAGGATTGCTCGAGCCCAGGAGTTTGAGGTTGCTGTGATGCCACGGTACTCTACCCAGGGTGACAAAGTGAGACTCTGTCTCAGAAAAAAAAAAAAAGGAAGGAATAAACCCCACCCCATCAGGGTTCTCGTGAGGATTCAATAAGCTAAAATAAGGGAGCAAATGGGTGCACTGTATGTAGCAGGCTGTGTGGGATATCAGTGCCCTTGTAAGCAGCAACTCTTAAGGGCTCTGTCGTGTGGCCAAGTTCACTGGCCAAGAATAAGGGAGAGCCAGGATGATTCCTGAACCCAGGTCACCTGAGTTCTTGCCAGTTCACTGGGTGAATCTCCCTCTTCTTTCTCACTGTCCTGGTAGGAAGATGGAAAGAACAGACAGAGCCTGTGGATCCTGGGCGAAAGGGCAAGGCAGAGCGGCCAGGACAAGGGAAGCCCACAAAAGAAAGGGTAATTCTAAAGACAGTGGATATAGGATGTGGGGAAGGCAGTGGACACTGGACTCATTTTTAAAAGTCAACATGGCAAGAGGCCACAAAGCGTGAGGCAGCCTCAGCATCGCACACGCTCCACGGGAGCTGATGGGGATTAGAGTAATTACTTCAGAACAGGTGTGACAAACGAATCCCGCTGTGGTGATTACAGCTTTGGTCACTCGGAGCATTTCAGCCAAGGGCTGTCACATTTCTGTCACTTGGAGCTTCCTTTCCTGAACCTGAAAATGCTTCCTGGGGCCTGAAATTTTCTCTCTCTCCCCTAACTCTATGCCCAGGGGTCTCATGTGTGAGTGTCCGTGCACGCACATGTGCCTGTGTGTGAGCAGGTTGCTGGGGTGAGCATGGAATGTGAATGTATAATTTATTGCACACTCGAAAAACGTTAATGAGCCTAATAAGTGCCAGGCACTGCTCAAGGTGCTGGGAAGATACAACAGTGAGAAAGACGCATAAGATCTCTGCCTCACGGGGCTTAGACTCTTTACGGAATTATCTTGGTAGATCTCGTCAAAGTGTCCCTCCTCCCTCCCTTCCTTCATTGATTTACTCACCTAATAAACATTCTGGAGTCAGACTGCATCCTAGCTTGGCTGCTCACTAGCTACCACATCCTTGGACAAATTTCTTAACCTCCAACACCTTCTTCTCCAAAAAATAAGGATAACAAGCTGGGCACAGTGACTCACACCTGTAATCCTAGCACCCCGGGAGGCTGAGGCAGGTGGATTGCTTGAGCTCAGGAGTTTGAGACCAGCCTGAGCAAGAGCAAGAACCATCTTTACTAAAACTAGCTGGGCATTGGGGTGGGCGCCTGTAGTCCCAGCTACTCAGGAGGCTGAGGCAGGAGGATTGCTTGAGCCCAGCAGTTTGAGGTTGTTGTGAGCCATGACATCATGGCACTCTAACCAGGGAGTCAGAGCGCGACTGTCTAAAAAAAAAAAAAAATAGGGATAACAACAAGACCCCCCTACCACTATGGAAGGACCAGCCCTGAGAAACTGAATTCAAGAGTGGATTTGGCCTAGAAGGCCAAGGGCGATGGATGAAGTTTGTCCACATCAGCGTGTGCTGTGTCCTCTATCCTGATGATCCATTGGGTATCTCTGACTGAAATGGCTTAGGTGGGGGCACCTCCACCAGGGATACGCTCTACCACAATGGGCTTTGGGGGAGTGTCGTTATCACGAAATACACTCTGTAGAACTCCAGTAGGACTTTTGGAGGATATCCTCAAGACCACACTGACTGATGTCCTTCTGCATCCTTTAGCCCCTGCAGGCCACATGCTGATTTTGTGAGGGCATTTTTTGCATATCTATGGTGTTGAATATTATGCACCAACCCTTTTTTTTTTTGCTCATCAGCATTTGTGAGTGTCTATGTCATTGATGTGTGGCCCAATATAACTCTTTTTTTTTTATTGAATCATAACTGTGTACATTAGTTCAATCATGGAGTACAGTGTGTGGGCTTCATATACAATCTAAGATAATTTCATCCGTCTATTCGACATAACATTCGTGAGATTTTCTCATTTACTGTGTGAGAACATTTGTGTTCTGCATTTAGTAGTTTTCTCCTGACCCTTCAAAGATGGATCTCAAGTGTGATCTCACCCTTTATCCTCTCTCCCCCCACCCTCTCCCTCCCCTTCCCTCCCTCTCCCTTTTCCCCGTCTTCTTGTGCAATAACTGGGTTGTAACCTTCACATGAAAGATATAAATCTGCTTCATATTAGGGCTGCATACATTGGATACTTTTTCTTCCATTCTTGAGATACTTTGCTAAGGAGAATGTGTTCCAAGATAACTCTTAATTCTTCTAATGCGCAACAGAAAAAAAGAAGAAAGCTTGGATACCCCTGCTTTAGAGGATTTGATTTATTCGAGTGTTTACTGTTGACATTTGTCCTTAAGTGGTTGGATTCCCTCACAGGCTTAGTGAGGAAATTCAGTGAGGTCACAAGTCAAGAGCTTAGGGCAGTGCCTGGCCCAGAGCTAGCGCTTAAGAAATGGTTGATAATCTTGTCCTTAAGTACTCACTGTGTGCCAGGCATGTGACAGATGCCGGGAGTAATGCACGTGTGTGTGTGTGTGTGTCTATGTGAGTGCTTCACGGGTGCGTGTGCACATGTATCGCAAAGGTCAGTAAATGCAATGTGGCAGCCCTTGTCCCCACAGCAGCAAAAGCAATGCCCTTGAACACTTTCAGTCTATACTTTAAAACATAATTCCTGTTCTGTCTTCCTTTTTAAAAACTGGGAGGATTGTTTCTGAATGCTCATGTATCAATTTAGCTTATTTTCAGACAAAAGACAAAAGAATGTTTCTTATCCCTAAAGTGGGAATGTTCTAGAACCTTCCTCTGAGGCTCCTGGGAAGAAGGGATCATGTCCATGAAGCATTTAGCACAGTCTGGCTCATACAAAGAGCTGAATAAATGGCAGCTTGAATATCGTAGGTCATTTTATGGGGTAACAGAGAAGATCATTAAGCCTGGTGAGATTTTGAGTGTTGAAGGCATGAAGAGTTGGTTATGAACCTTCATTCCCACATTTACTAGCTGGGAAAACTTGGACAGGTGTTTAACTTCTTCAAACCTCAGTCTCCTCATCAAAATGGGCTTCATGACTTTATGAGGGGTCAGTGATAGAATCGGGGGTGGGAGGGGGGCTTAGTGCCTGGCTGGAAGGAGTGATGTTCCTGCTGCTTCAGGGGGAGGTCAGGTGGGGAGCTGGCCAGGAGTGCAGGAAATTTTCCAGGCGGGATGCCTCTTTTTTTTTTTTTCCCTGAGACAGAGTCTCACTGGAATTATCTTAAGGAATTACCTTGGTAGATCTAGTCAAAGTGTCCTTCCTTCCTTCCTTCCCTCAAACTCATTCTCCCTGGTCAAGTGATCCTCCTGCCTCAGCCTCCTAAGTAGCTAAGACTACAGGCATGTGCCACCATGCCTGGTGATTCTTCTATTTTTAGTAGAGATGGGGGCTCACTCTTGCTGAGGCTGGCCTCAAATCCCTGAGCTCAAGTTATCCTCCTGCCCGGGCCATCAGAGTGCTGGGATTATAGACACGAGACACTGCACTGATCCCAGGTTGGCTATTAACCTTCTGTTTTTACTTTGTTTTACTTTTAAGCTCTCATTGTTTAAAATGGCAGTTTCTCTTGAAAGACTACCTATGATTTCTCAGGCACGCTGTGCTCTGCAGATAATGGACATTTAACTAATACAGTGGTTCTCAACCTTCCTAATTGCCAAGTTGTTACAAATGGAAAAAAGGGGTGGTGACCCACAGGTTGAGAACTACTGTACTAAACTAATATAACTCTGAGGTGGATAATGACTCCCAAGAGGGGTGTTATTATTTTTGCCCCATTTTGCAAATCAGGGAACTGGCTCAAAGGGCCCAAGTAACCTGCCCAAGTGGACTGTCTATTTCTGATCTCAGGCTTATCTGAGCCTAGTGTGTGCATGCTCTTTATGACCCCAGCGCAAGGTACCACCTCTGGGCTCCCATCTCTTGCTTTCCCCTGCCTCCTTCTCCTATTCATAACATAGAAAGCTTCTGGAGCTCCTGGAATCAGACTAGCCCAAATCCAATCCCAAGTTCCCAGTCTTGCTTAAAATGGGAGATGACAACACCAACTTTTCTGGGTAGTAGTGAGAGTCAAATGAGATTTTTATTTTTTAATATACATAATGCCTTGATCCCATGTCTGACACGAAGTAGGCAATCGTATGTAGTCGGTTCTCCACGCCCCTTCCCCTGCCACCCCTCCTTTTCACTTCCCCAAAGCACTCACATGAACCTGAGCTCAGACTCCCGGCGCACCAGGACTTCCCGGAGGCGCTGGATTTTTGCCATCTCTAGCTCGATCTCCTCGGGCATCATGGTTGTCTCTGCCATCGAGATGATGTCCAGCTGACCTGTGCAGGAGACACAAAACACAGGTGTCAGGACCCAGAGGCTACACTGGTTCTCAAGGCTTCCTGCACGCAGAACAGACAAAATTGTCATCCCAGGGAAAAGCCTTACTCAGCGACCATCACACACTACCAGGGCACACAGCCTTTGGCCTGGGCTGCATATCTGTATTCATTAATGGCAATGCCCTTTAGACACTGGCAAGCACATTTTCCAAAGGAACACTGTGTGATGCCATGCAGAGGCTCAAATGGATTCCCCAAAACCCGCACAAGGCTTTGTCAGCTCTTGCCTTGTCCCAGTTTCTGAGCCTCTGCTACCCTGCCCATGGCCACTTCACCCTGTCCCAGCCTCCAAGACCAAGGCACACTCGTGACAGAAGAAAGTTTTATAATAATTTTAAAATAATCTTAAAATAAGTACATATTTGTTGTAGAAAATTCAGACAATATAGTCAGCAAAAGAGAACAAAGTAAAAAAGTGATCTGTAACACCATTGCCCAAAGAGAACCACTGCTGATATTCTGAGGGACGTTCTTCCAGGCTGTTACAGTCAGAGCTGCTTGTATGTTGCCATGTGCAGAAAACCATTTGTAAAAACTGTATTTCTTACAGTCAGAAAGACTGTACGTGTGTATTTGAGTGTGTATCAGTCTGCTAAGGCTGCCATAACAAAATATCACAGGTTGGGTGATGTAGACAACAGCAATTTATTTTGTCACAGTTCTAGAGGCTAGAGGTCCAAGGTCAAGGTGCCAGCAGGACTGGTGTCTGGTAAGGGCTCCCTTTCCAGCCTGCAGACAGCTGCCTTCTCACAACGAGCTCGTGTGTGTGTGCGCACATGCGTGTGAAAGTGGTGATGAGGAGGAGGGTGGGTGGGATGTGGAATGCAAACCCTCTAGTGTCTCTTCTCATAAAGACAAAGTGTCCAATTTCACATGTTCCCCATTCACCCATCTCCCCTTTCTCCCTCCCCTTTACACAGTTGTCATAGTCCCTTGGGTGGTCAATTTACAGAGGTTCTACTATATGGTACTATATATGGTTCTACTATACGGTTCCTACGAACTGCATATAAAATATATGCTCATATGTTTAATGTCTCCCTCCTCAACTCAACAGCAGGTTCTGAATTCTCTTTTGCATCATCTATGCTGTGGAAACCTGGGAGCTCTCTGAAAATATAAAAGAAGCAGAAACGCTGAACTGAAATGGGAGAAAATCTCCAATGGGCCTGTTATTGATAGGCCAAAATTTCCCTAGAGGCCTCATCTCCAAATAAAGTCACACTGGGGGTTAGGGTTTCAACACAGGAATTATGATAACACATCTGCAAAGCAAAGCATGTGGCCATGTACTGTGAAAAGTAGTATTAATAATGGCTGCATACTTTCCAGACAGTTCTCATATGTGTGTGTATATACATATTACCATTAACATTTTGGTATATATTCTTCCTGTGTGTGTATTGCAATCTCTATCTGTAGATAGACATAAGTATATGGTAATTTATATGATTATATATTTAAATGTGGTGTTCATCTATAGGACCATATAGTAGCGCCTCTGTAAGTTGACCACCCAACAGAGTCACAGTACATCGCCCTCAGCAGAATGCTGGGGTGTCACAGCTCCCAGCAGCCTTAAACTCTTGGGTTTAAGCAATTTTCTTGCCTCAGCCTCCCAAGTAGCTGGGACTACAGGTGCCCACCACAATGCCCTGCTATTTTTTGTTGTTGTTGTAGTTGTAATTATTGTTTACCTGGCCTGGGCTGGATTCGAACCACCAGCCTCCGTGCTTGTGGCCGACGCTGTAACCACTGTGCTATGGGCGCCAAGCCTGTATAATTTTTTTCTTTGATATATAATCTTTCTTTGATACCTGGGTTAGAGGGTCACGTCTGGGGTCTTACTCTTGCTCGGGCTGGTCTCAAACTCCTGACCTCAAGCAATCCTCCCACCTTAGCCTCCAGAGTGCTAGGAATGAGCCACCTTGCCCAGCCTAAAATGTATAATATCATACACAGACATGTGAAGTTTTTAAGACAAAAAATGTACGCTAAAATCTCAGTATTTAAAAATGTTAATATATGCATGGAAATATGCACACATGTATACCATTATATACATATACACATATCCACCATTATCTAACTCTTATTATAATATGAAGTTAAGGCCTCACCATTTTATTGCTTGGCTCTTTTAACTTTTGCCTGTTCTTGGATTTTCTCCCTAAGCAGTGTGAAAGGGTAGGTAGTTTTCTATTTGTGGCTGTGTCACGAATCACTTAGTCAATCTGCAGCCATTTCAGTTGTTTCCCATTTTTCTCTGCCATAAGCAGCCTGAGATGAGCTTTCTCAAAGCTAAATCTTCGCACACATCTAAGAGTTCCTTTAGGCTCCATTTCCAGAGGGAATGGCTGGGTTTTAAGGGATGCAATATTCAAGGCTGTTTACAGGTAGCTGGGGACCTTGAACACCTTGAGGTGTTCTTGCTTTCCTCTGAGACCAAAGTATCATTACTAGTATCTGTTAACTCCTTGCACACTCATCCCCAAGGTCAGGCCCCACCCTGCATCTCAGTTCTGTTGCCAGGCATTGTCTTTGGAAAGTTGCCCTCTTTCTACCTGTCTCTTTCCTGTGACTGGGGGGGATCTGGCCCCCCACACCTGTACAGGGCTTGGGGCACTGTGATCTGCAGGCTTCCCTGAAGTCCTCTGCCTGCCTGGATCTGGAAGCACCATCTCCTCCCAGGAGCCCTCATGCCATGTCTGTCTGTCTATAGGACTCTCCTGGTCCTGAGCTGTCCAGCAGGCAACAGATTTTGCGTGAGTTGGCACACCCTTCCATCATGCACCCCTGAAGCATGGGAAAATGATGCATCTCCCCTCCACGAATCAAAACTCCCCCTCATTTTGCTAAAGAGTCAGGAGAGGGGCAATTCCCTATAGTCGGTGCCTGCATTGAAAGGAATGGCCTCTCTTCATCCTCTCTGAGCCAATTCCCAATTTGTAAGAGAAATATTGACAAAGGAAATGGGAAAAGGCCAGGGAATTAGTTAGGCAGAAATGTTGGCCTGACGGTCAAAGGCCTGTTGGAGATTTTCTCTCCTTTTGGTTCAGTGTCCTAGACCAATGTCTGGTTCTTTTATATTTTCAGAAAACTCCAGGATTTCACAACATAGATGAATGCAAAACATAGGCAGTGCAGAACTTGCTGCACATCGGGGAGGGTGGGTATTGAGCAACTGTGTGAACAGAAGGGAAAACATGATATTGGAGAGCTTTACAATCCTCTCTTCCCTGCCTAAGGATTGCAGGTCCTGAGGACTATCTGGACATCTGGCTGAGCTGGTGCCTGAGAAGTGTGAAAAGGAAGATGCAGTGGAGGGAGAGAGGTCAGAGGAGCTGTCTCAGGCTATGACTGTCTACAGAAGAGTTGTAGGAAACTTTCCATGTGATGTGCTGGGTAAAGACCTCTTTGGGGTCATCAGGTTAAGCTTTAAGGCCCCTGGAATCAGATTGGGGGTCCTATTGCCCCTGACACCATGCTAAGATGGTTCCTGGGATTGGAACAGTAAGTCCTGGTTTGAACAAGGAGGGAAGGATTGGATAAAGATATTAATATGTATTGATCATTCCTGTGTGCCAAGATCCAACCAGGCTAGAGGACCAGCTCCATGAACGCTGAAAACAGGACAATTGAGGACTGTGGTGATCTGGGAGTGGGGAGCAGGGGAATCCCATAATCAGATGTCCCAGCATGGTTCCTCATTAGCTGCATAGCCTGAGTAGAGTTTGTTAACCTCTCAGTTGCTGAGTTTCTCCTCTGTAACATGAGGATGAGAAGAGACCCACCACCCAGGGCAGCTGTGAGGAATGAATTAAACAAGGCCTGCCCTGCTTAATATATGGTTACAAGTGCCTTTATTATGACCTCTGCACATGTTCTGCCATCTTCTCTTCTAATCCTCACCACAAGCCAGCAGGATTGATTATGTTCTCATTCTTACAAGTAGGGAAACAAAGGCTTGGAGCTGGCAAGGGAAAGAGCTGAGCCCACATCTGGCTCCAGATTCATGCTCTTCATCCCCATCCCAGCTACGTCTGGTCTGTATAAGGGTTCTAGATCCACATCTCCTGTCCACTCACATCTTAGAGGCAAGGGTGGTGCCATAACAAATCACCAGCACGGGGGAGGCTTCAAACAGCAGAGATTGAGTCTCTCATGGTTCAGGAGACCGTAAGTCCAAAATCAAGGTGTTGGAAGGGCCATGCTTTTTCCAAGGGCTCTAGGAAAGGATCCTTCTTTGTCTTCTCCAGCTCCTGGTGGCTCCCGGCAATCCTGACTCTTCCAGCCTCTGGTGACTCCTTGGCTGGCAGTAGCCTCACTCCAATCTCTGCCTCCGTTTTCATCCGCCCTTCCTCCTGGGGCCTCTGCGTGTCCTTTCCTGTATCAATCAATTTAGGGCCCACCCTAACCCAGTGCGACCTCATCTGGATCCTTATCTTAATTACCTGGGCAAAGACCCGATTTCCAAATAAGGTCCCATTCTGACACTCTAAATGGATATGGATTTTAGGAGGCTGTTAACCCACCATAAGGACAGACGGCCGCTGGCTTGCCAGCTCCCTGATAGCAATGTCGCTCTCTCCAAGGGCTTTGGTCCCAGCACACGGAGCACAGCCAAGGGGTGTGGGAAGTACATGGAGGAAGGCAGAGGACTGGGGTGTGGCAAAAGCCAGCTGGGCCCCAGAGTCAGAGATTCTCGCTCGACTGAGGCCAGTCATCCACTGAGCCTCTTCGTATTTTAGCATCACTTTCCTCCTCTATCGAATGGGGTTCGATAGATGCCCTGTGCTGGAGGCTCGGTGTATATTATCTCATTTAATCCCATATTTCAGATGACACATCTGAGGCTTAGCGAAGGGAAGTGACTCACTTGACATCACAGAACTAGAACGTTGCAGAGACCCACCTTGCTCACTTGCTCTTTCTCTTCCCCACCCCCCCAAACCAGGTGCCCTTAACCACATTTTACAGCCTCCTGGTGAGGGTTAAATGCATTTGCGGAGGGGAAAGTGCCTAGTTAAACCACTCCGCAACATGAGCATCCTCATTTTTCACATCACAGTTCAGATGGGCAACCTGATTTCCAGGGGACAGACGCTGAAAATGGCAACACACCCTGGAGCAAGGCGTGGGACGAAGAGAATTAATCACAACCCGTGAATTGGCATTTTACCTACATCCCCGGGGGAGGACGGAGGTGGTGAGTGCCAGGCTCCAGGTGCCAACATGAAAGTTTAGCTTTGATTTGGGGCAGAGAATGGGACTGAGACCTCTGCTGAAGGATGTTTTCCTTCCCCCAAGAGCAAGGAACAAAGTCTAAACCTCCAATCAGGTAGGAAACGGAATCCTTTCTCACAGTGAGTACCCTATGCCAGATCATTGCAAGCCTCATCTCATTTAATTTTGACAACGTCCTAGTCCAAGGGCTGACAAACTACAGCTAGGGTACCAGATCCAGCCCGAAGCCCAACATTGTAAGTAAAGTTTTATTGGAACATTAGTCATGCTCATTTGTTTGTGCGTTACTCGTGGCTGCTTTCGTGCTATGATAGCAGAATTGGGTACCGGCAACAGAGACTACACAGCTCACAAAGCCTCAAATATTTCCTACCTGGCCCTTTACAGAAAAAGTTTAAGTTAAGAAACCCTTGTTTACTCAGAAAAAATAACAGCTAATATTTATCGAGCATTTATCACATGCCACTGTGAACTAAAATAAAATCCTAAACCCTCACCAACTGAGCAAACTCCCCTCTTGGCCCACGGGACCCCAGAAAAACCCTAAGACTGAGTTCCTGGCCATACAGGGTGAGATCAGAGATGCCTCAGACAAGATACTAAGTCTATGCAGGGCAAAGTTTAAATCACCTGCAGGGCATCAATTTGCTCCAGAGATCACTTGAGCACATGTATGCCCAGTGGCTTATCTCTGATTAACAGACTCCTTATCTTAAACCATTCCAAGGCTATAGACAAAGCTTCATTTCTTTCAGCAATTACAAACCAAAGAAGCTTTGAATCCACCTCTAACCTATACCCCTCTTTGAGATGTCCTATCTTTGGGGGCCAACCAATGTTCCCCTTCCACGTACTGATTTATGATTTTACATGTAATTCCTGTCACCATGAATGTATATAACCAAATTCTAACCTGACTAACTTGCATATTTTTTTTCCTCTTCAGGCCCCATGTTCCAGGCTGGTGGTCACACACATTTGCCTCAGAATAAAGCTCTTTTAATTATTTTACAGAGTATGGATTTTTTTTCCATTAACACTAGGATTTGTGCATTACCTTATCTGATTCTCAAAAAAGTCCTGGATGGTCAGTGCTGTAATCTCATGTCATACATGAGGAAATTGAAGCTCAGGAACAGGAGAAATTGATGGGGCTGAGATTTAAAACTAGATCTGTCCTACTCAGGAACTCTTGCTGTAATCAGTCAAATACATTGTATTACTTTTGACCCTTGAAGAATAGCCATTCTTAAGCATTAGTGGCCATGGCAATTATCCGGGAAGGTCCTTAAAAAAGCAATTCCCTGCCCCTCTCCCCAGGGACTAGGCTAAACCCGGGGTGGAGGGGTCAGGGTGGGTCACACACAGGGACCTTCATGAAGGAGGTCTTCTGACCAGGCTGAAAATGCTAGTACAGTATATGAATAAATGAACAGCATTCAGTTTTCTTTCAGTGTGAACTTGCATGATGGAAGGTAGCATGATAAGATGTTCCTTCCTCCACCAGCTGCCAAGGAATGTTTGCATGCAGAGGACAAGTCAAGGCAGGAGATGGGAGGGAAGCTTCAGGCTGGCTGGAGAAGATGGGCTCTAATGCACATCTCCCAACATGGCCTGGTTGCTATGTGGGGACAGCAAAACATCAAGGCACAAAAGTCCCCAGAGCTCCCACTGCCATTGCTATCACTGAGTTTCCAGGGGCTGAGTCACTTCTGGGGGAAGAGGTAGCTAAATCCATCTTCCTATCCCCAGATGCCACCCCAGGGAGATGCACGCTTAGTGAGCAGGGGCAGCAACAAACAAAAGAGCTGAGCGCCCAGGCAGGACAGGGACAAACCAGCAGGTTTAATCATTTATCGAGGAAATGTAAAGCTCCCCAGGGACAGGAATGGTGCCAAAGATAACTGATAAGGGATGGCAATAGCCTAGAAACTCCTAGTTTAAGTACAGAGAGGGAGGATAAAACTGCCAGGGACCAAAGAGAAGTCTGCCCTATTCTGTCTACTCCAACTGTGGGTCACGGTAGGAATTTAAGCCCGGTGTCCTGCACAATCTTTGCTCTTTTGCTTCTGCTTCATAACAGCACCTGGTGCAAACCCCAGAGCTTGCTGGTAGTAAGCAGACACTGTGAGCCACAGACTAGCTTTTATCAACTTCTCCTTCTAAATGAATAAAATGAGGCTCAGCAACGTCACGTGTCATTGGCCACGGGCACTCAACTGATGAGTGGCAGAGCTGGACCTCAAACCAAGATCCAGCTGATTGGAAAGCCCATGCTCTAAAGGTCACGGGGCTATTAAATATCATTTCCCAAACTCCAAACACCGCATCAAATTCACCACAGCCATGTATTGTGGTCACTGTCACCTACTCAGGATTTCTTGACATTGACTTGTTTTACTTAAATTCCTTAAAGGAAATGTCATATCACATCCATAAGTCATTCTCACTTGGTATACTCAGAAAATGGCCATACATATAAACCTGATGAAGACAAAGCAACATTATTAAATTCTGGATAAATGCCATGGCCTGCTCGAGGTTCAGACCGAAGTCTAATTGTTCTTTCTTAACAAAGCAAATTAACAAGTACGGGAGGTGTTCAAGGAAGAACAGTATCAAGCTGAGGCTTTCTTTTAGGTAATCAGAAAGGTTGATTATTGGGAAAAAAGAGAATGGCTTTTCTGCAATGTAATTCCTTGATGTTGATGCTGGAGAAGCATGCGAGTACCTCTGGGGTACCTATCCCACCCCCTGGGAAAGATACTGTAGACTGGAACTCGAGCCTTTGTGTTGGAAGGGTCTTAGAGGACATTGAGCTCAGCCTTCTATCCACGTTGGCTAGGATATGGAAAATTACCAGGTACCCCAGAGGTACTTGCATGCTTCTCCAGCATCAACATCAAGGAATTACATTGCAGAAAAGCCATTCTCTTTTTTCCCAATAATCAACCTTTCTGATTACCTAAAAGAAAGCCTCAGCTTGATACTGTTCTTCCTTGAACACCTCCCATACTTGTTAATTTGGCAAGATGTGGTTCTGAGGGGCCCAAACTCTTGAGTTCTCATCAGAAATTACATAAGAACTAACACAGCCCTAAGGAACCCTTGTCCCCCTTCTCTCCTGAAACAAAGAACACAAATCTAGTGTTCGAGGGGTGGATCTAGTTAGCCCCACCCCTCGAAGAAATCCATGCCCAAATACCCTAACCCACCAAAGCCCCCAGGCGAGCTGTGGAATTTATCTTATCTCTGTATCCCCTACAGCCTGTATATAAGGGGTCTCTAACTGCCCCTGGACCACATGCCATCTTTGCAGTGCCCAAGTGTGCTGTCCCCTTTGAGTAAACCTGACCGATACTTCTTTGCTCAGGTCTCACTTCTGGGCACCAGTGCTTCCTCCTTTCAAGAACTCAAGCCTGAAGGAAAATTCTCAGCCATGGGTCTGTCAGTCCAGTCTTTTACCCAAAGATGACTTGATCATTTTGAGTAATTATTTCAACCCAGCTCATATAAAAGAAGCAATTAAATAAAGGTAGATCTATTCATTTCAGCCCTTGGAATATCCTCCAAGATCCTGGCCATAATGATTGCATGTAGGGGAGGAGGCTAGGGTCTGGGAGATCAGTGTTGGAGAAAATCGACTTCCACCTCCTGTGTTCCTTTCTCTCATTAGAATTTTTTCTTATATAGGGTCTCACTAGGTTGCCCAGGGTTAGCATCATCATAGCTCACTGCAATCTCAAATTCCTGGGCTCAAGTGATCCTCCTGCCTCAGCCTCCCAAATAGCTGAGACTATAGACACCCACCACCACTCCTGGCTAATCTTATTTTTGATTTTTATAGAGACAGGGATCTCACTATGTTATGCTGGCTGATCTTGAACTCCTGGCCTTGAGTGACACTCCCACCTTGGCCTCCCAAAGTGTTATGATTACAGGTGAGCCACTGTATCTGGCTCACAGGTTAAGACTTTTAAATGCATTGTTTATTTTGGAATAACTTACAGGAAAGTTGCAAAAAGTTTAGGACATTACCCTATACCATTCACCCAATTCCCTTTATTGTTAATGTTACTAAAAACTGCCATTGGTGCATTGCCATTAACTATATTGTTGGAAATTTACCAATTTAACCCATGGGCAGTGTTGGGGGTCCTAACACAGCCACACACAATTCCTTTCCCCTTCTCTTCCACCTCCTCTTCTCCTAAGACAAAGACACAAAGGATCTGGCCAGCCCCATCCTCCAGAAATTCCTCATGGAAAGACCCTAACTTTCCAGGCATGCTGTGGAATTTGCCCACCTCTCACGGCCCCATATAAAAAGGGTCTCTAGTGAGACATCACTGTTGCACTGCATAGGCAGGTCACCCTCCCTTTCAATAAACCTGGCCTGAACATCTCTGCATCCTCGTCTCTGGGCGCCATCATTTACACCATTCAGGCAGGTATTACCTATTCAAAACAGATTTAAAAGAAAAAGAAAAAGAGGACAAGGTCGGCATGTGCAGGCACCGTGGGAGCCAGGTCAGCCCTTGAACAGGGCAAGAGGTGTGCATAGGCTTTGGAGTTACTGCATCCAGATTTCACACGTAGACCCATCAATTGATGATTCTGGTCCTTAGTTTCTCCATCTGAAACATGAGGGCAATCACACCTATCTCACAGGTGATTTACATAAGTGCCAGGAAAATGGAACAGTCTCTGTAATATCTGCTCTTACTATTCATTTAATAACTATGCCTCTAGAACCTGCTTTGTGGCAGACAGCTCTCTAAGCAATGGGAATGGAACAACCAACAGAACAAACATCGCTGCCCTTATGGAGCTGACCTCCTAGCAAGCGGCTCCTGTCATGGAGAAAATTGCTTCCATACTTTATAGTGTTCATCAGCTCGAAACAGACTCCTGTTCAAACCCTGGCTCTGTCTTCCACTAATTGTAATTGGCGAATTACTTAATCTCCCTAAGTTTCAGATTGCTCTTCGGTATAATGAGAACCATGACTACCACCTCACGAAGTTGCTGCTGTAGAGATGATACAGTTGTCTCTCAGCGTATTTGTGGGGGATGGGTTTCAGGACCCTCTTCAGATACCAAAATCCTTGAATATTCATATCCCTGATGTGACATGGTGTAGTATTTGCATATAACCTATGCGCATCCTCCGGGAGACTTTAAATCATTTCTAGATTACTTATAATACCTAATATGATGCCTACACATCACTTCATTTGCATAGAGTCAGCGTAGTACTCAGGTTTTCCTTTTTGGAACTCTTTGGAATTTTTTTCCCTGAATATTTTCCACCCACTGTTGTTACAATCCACGGATGGGGAACCCCCAGATATAGACTATATACATCAAGTGCTTGGATGTCATTGAGAGTGGTCAATAGCATCATCACTACCATCATATTTCCTTGCCCTGGAAGAAGCCAGACTAATATTAGGGAAGAAATCAAATCAGATTATCAGGTTTGGAGAACACAGATGTACGGTCATGTGCCAGACCATTTCTAAGCCACTCTAGATAAGATGGCAGCGTCCAACTCTAACAGAGTCATTTGTGCCCTGAGAAGAGGGTCCAGAGGGCTCCCCAAGCCCTTTCAACCAACCAGTCCCTGGCTCACCACCCTGTGTTCACTGGAACTTCTTCCTGATATTGACATATCCAAAGATCTTAAATCCAGGGTAATATACCTGAGCCCCATTACAGGGGAGCCAGTATCCTGACATGTTTCAAAGGCTGGTGACGCTCCACCCAGCCTTCACTATCATCAATCATTTATCTAGGAAGGAAGCTCATGCCAACCCCCTAACATCCTATTACGGGATGTACCAAGCATCTTGGCTTCAATGTGAATGTAACGGGAAGCATCCAGTTACTTTTAATGAGTCACATTTCCCAAGGAGATGAAGGAACTGCTTTTAACTCAGAAGCTCCTGGCTACTCCATACACCATCCCCCACCTCCTCCCGGATCATGAAGGAGGACCCCACTGGGCCCTGAGAGTGACCATGCCTTCTCCTGCATACTGAAAACCACACACTGTGTCTCTGTCAGCTCGCAGTCACCTCACAAGGAAGATTTTGTAGCCGAGAAAACAGGCCTCCAAATCCTGACAATGGTCATTAAGCCCTAGTGCCACCTTGGGCACGTTTCTTAGGTCCTCCATGTTTCTATTTTCTCAGCCACATCTTACTTGTCAAAAGAAGACAAACGTCATTAGAGGGGAGGCAAGACTAGTGGTGGGAGCAAGAAATTGGTGCTGGAGTCCAGCTGCGGTTCTTCCTCATAAGCTATAAGGGAACCAGATCATGGGAGTTTCCCGGTGGAAAAAGGTTCTTCCCATGTGACCTCCCAGGTGTCCCAGACCTAAGGGGTACAGGGGCAAAAAAGCAACAAAGGGGACAGAGGAGGGCATTTGATGCACCTGACTTTTTCAGTGAAACAGAGAATTAGGATGAGGGCAGAGAGGTGAGACAGAGAAGCAGAGGAGAGATGGAGACAGCCAATCCACCCTAGGAGTGCCCAGGCCTTGAGACACCGGCTCCCTTCTGAAGAGAGACAAACCGCAGCTTCACTGTGTGAGTTTGAGGAGAGAACCCCAGAAGGCTTATTCTGCAAGCATAAGGAGCCAAAGCTAAAGCAAAAGCTTCACCTCACCTCTGCCCTGCAGCCTGGAAGCTCTTTGTCCAGATAAATGTTTCTCCAACTCAGCACTGGTGTCATTTGTGGCTGGATCATTCTCTGCTGTGGAGGGCTGTGCTGAGCATTGTAGGACATTTAATGACATTCCTGGCCTCTGCCCACTGTACGCCAGTAGCATCCTCCCCCCACAACCCAAAACATCTTCAGACACTGGCAAATATCCCCTGGGGAACAAAACTGAGAACTGGGTGGCGCCTGTGACTAACGGAGTAGGGCGCTGGCCCCATATGCCAGAGGTGGCGGGTTCAAACCCAGCCCCGGCCAAAAACCACAAAAAAACAAAACAAAACTGAAAACCACTGGTTTATGCCTTGAGGATTTCATTGTCCTCCTGGGACATGGGAGAGGCATCCACCAAGATGAGGTCTAAAATCCATCTCCCTGGGCTGCTCCTGCACTTAGTAAGTCAGCATCTCCCTGGAGGGTCCTCAGCAAGCTGCACTTTGTGGTTTTTCACTAAACTCTCTGTGCCTCTGTTTCCTAAAACTGAGAGGATAATGATGGCATTAACCTCAAAGGGTTGGTATAAAGGTGAAGTGAGAGAACCCACATAGAGCACTTGACCCCACAGCGGTTGGCATTCACACTGAAGTTGGAGAGGCACTAATTGGCAGAGAGATGCATCAAATTCTCCCCAAGAAAGGCAAGAAACGTAAAGCAAGGACAGGAGAGTGGATGCTGTGGTAATAACCATTCTGCTCAAATTCTAGCTCCGAGAACTGTAGGAAACAATGAAGGCGACAAGGGTCATCCAGTCACCCCAGGGCTTCCCTCTGCAGATGATCACTGCTCATGCTGACTTCATGGTCACACTGCCTCCCCAGCTGAAACAAATAGAGGCAACTGTCCATACAAGACAAGAAGAATGAAAATGGGAAAGAAAGTCAATCTGTGTTAGTGGTTGTCTACTGCTGCCATAAACAAACCAACACAAACTAGTGGCTTAAAACAGCACAGATGCATTATAGTTTTGGAGGTCAGAGATCCAACATGAGTCTCGCTGGGAGAAAATGAAGGTGTCAGCAGAATTGTGTTCCTTTCTGGAGGCTCTAGGGAAGAATCCGTTTCCTGCCTTCTGCAGCTTCTAGAGGACACCTGCATTCCTTGGCTCATAGCCCCTTCCTCTGTGTTGAAAGCCAGCAATGGCAGGTGGAGTCCTTTTTGACAGAGGCTCTCTTTCACTCTTCTTAGATTCTCACATCTTTCTGCTCAGCCTGGAAAGGTTCTCTGAGTTTTAAGGAGTCATGGAATTAGATTGGGCCCGCCCATAGAATTCACTATTATCTCTTCCTCTCGAGGTCTCTACACTTCCTACCACTTACACCCTGACATCCTTTTCGCCATATCTTATGAACTGAATGTTTGCAACCTGCTGAAATTCTTAGTGGAGGCCCCAACCCCCAATGTAATGGTATTTAAAGAGTTGGAACCTTTGGAAGATCATTAGGTTCAGATGAGGTTTTAAGAGCACAGCCCTCAAGCTAAAATTAGTGTCTTCATAAGAAGAAGAGACCAGACCTCTTTATCTCTGTCATATGAGGATACAGCAATAAAGTGGTCATCTGCAAGCCAGGAGGAAGGCCCTCACCAAGAGCCCAACCTTGGTGGCACCAGGATCCTAGGCTTCCAGTCTCCACAACTGTGAAAAATAAATGTCTGTTATTTAAGCCACTTGATCTATGGTATTTTGTTACAGCAGACCAAGCAGAGTAAGACACCTTATAAAATAACATATTCCCAAGTTCCAGGGGACATCTTTAAGGGGTCATTATTTGGCATCTCACAGTCTACATGATTGAGGAGTCTGCAGAATGCTACAGTGGAGGGTCCCAGGATAGGGTCATTATTATCCTCAAGGGTAGAAACTGGCTTGTAGGTAAGGACCTAAATTCAGGAAAGAGGGTGGGATGATCAAGCAGTGGGATTGTCTTCCTGATCACTGGGCATTGTCCACCCCACACAGCTCAGAGCCACAGCACAGTGCCACTTAGCTGACAATGTGTGACTCATCTGAAGGTTGGTTCTCCCCTTTACTGGCTTTGGGCCCATGGACAAGTTATTTAAATTCCCTGAGTTCCTACTTTTGTTGGAAAGTTGTAAAGTAGGTCTAATCATCCTACAATTGAACCATCCATTCAATATTTGTTTATTCCATAGTAACTTTTGAATTAGTAGTGTGTCTGGTAAGTGGGTGTGTAACTTTTCTCACCCTCACTTTTCATTACCTGTTAGGTGGGGATAATAGAGGTTACTCTTGGTTGCAGTGAAAGTTGAATAAGAGTTTGTATGTAAGACTCTTAACATAATGCCTTGTATATCATAAGGACAGAGTAAGGACTTGATGTCAATTATCACAGTCACAATCACCATCATCACCATCACCATCATCATCAACATCACCACATTGTCAAGATCACTACCACCACTATCTCCATCACCATCATCATCACCATAATTACCATCACCATCACCATCAAAAGACACAGCAGTCAAACTCAGAACTCCACCACAGCTGGAGCTAGGGATGACAAAGGACAAAGGATATCAGTTCCTGGGCCCTTTGACCCAACTTCACCTCCTCCCTAGAACTCCCTTCACTGGGAATGCCCCCTTCATACATCAAACCATTCTTGGAAGATGAGCACCTTCTTGGAAGAATGAGCACCAAAAGCTCATGTCCCACCTGCAATGTCCTCAAAACCAACATTGGGCCTGGAGAAGGTAGACGGGAGGAGTAATATTAATGTAATAACAATAAATTATTTTTTAACAAATGTACTAGAATATTATCCTTTATGGAATCACCTTAGAATGCGCTATGCATCTAATAATATCAACATTCCTCAAGCCTTTTAAAACATTTCTTAGTTTCCTATGGAATCAAACCCTTTCTGGAATAAGGAGAGGTATTAATAAACTATTCTGCAATAACTGCTTCCAATGCTTTATGAACCATTGAAGAAGAGCAGTTTACTACATTTATATTCACTTTTTTATATTCATATGATTTCATCAACCATTCTATTTGCACAACTTGGTTCAGAACAACTTTTGGTAGTTCTAAAAAAAAAAAAAACTCCCTCTCTAAGGCAAGAAATAGTTTATCACCATTAAAGGTGTTCATAAGAGTTTGCCAGAGACAGAGATAGCAGTTCCCAAGTGGGATTTTCAGAAAGGTTTTCATTTGCATTATGCATATGTGTTACCTCCAGGGTAAATCTCTGAAGAAGTCACAAGTTCTGGCACATTATTTAACAATCTGTAATGTCATTTTACATTACTCAGTATCCTCTCCCAGACACTTCTAAGTGACCTTCAATGAGTCACCAAAGCCACTCTATCATATTTCTCCCAAACCCAAGCTGAAGGGCTGAGATTGGTTACTAAGGCCCCTTGGGACCATACGTGAGAATTCAGTCTTCTTATTCAAACAGAACCATTAAAGCTGTCGAATTAAAGCTGTTGAAATTGATAACCCAGTAACAATAAGATAATCATCCAATTAAAACTACATAAAAAACTAAAGTTTTTCAGCACTTCTGCAGGTTCATTCTATTATTTGTGGTTCATTTTTGTTAATATCCTATAGCCCTATAATCTCAGAATAACTTCATGAATACAGACAATTATAAATTTATCCTGAGCCATGATTTGTGCATCTTTACTAAGACTCCCTAATGCTTCCAGTTTGCAAACCAATTCAGAAGCAAGCAGAGGGTCCAGGTCACACAAGAGTGGTTAGAGAACCAGAAGGAGCTGCTTAAGACCATGCTTGGCAGGGTTAAAATGATTGGAATCTGGAGGAAAATAAATTGGGACTGTCTAAAGTAATATTTCAGTTTTTAAAAATTGCTTAGCCTGGAAATCATGTGGCTCATTTAATCCCTCACAGGCTCGAAACTTGACAAGAGAGAAATTTCACTGGGAACATTATTTTCATTCATAAAGTTCAAGAAGGGGGAATAGGGTGGAATTTATCCTCATCTGAATGGGGGTGGTCTGGGTGGGACCAGGGAAGCTTGTGCACAGGCTGTGGGTCAGCCAAGTTCAAAGGGAGCCCAGAGGGAGAGTCGGATCGTGGGGGAAGAAGGAGGAAAGAAAATGTAGAAATAGATGCTCCATGGCAAATTCTCCTGAAAAGTAAAATGAGGTCCTAACCATGGAGCTCATGACAAAGACAAAAGCATTATTACTGGAAATACAGATTTTGGTTAATTAACTAAAATCCATACTTTGTTTAAATTTCCTTGGTTTCCACCTAGCAGCCCTTCCTTCCTTCCTTCCTTTCTCTCTCTCTTTCTTTCTTTTTTAAACAGTCTCACTCTGTCTCCTAGACTAGAGTGCAATGGTGTCATCATAGCTCACTGCAACCTCAAATTCCTGGGCTCAAATGATCTTTCTGCCCCAGCTTCCTGAGTAGCGGGAACTATAGACACCCACCACCATGCCAGGCTAATTTTTCTATTTTCAGAAAAAAATTAAGAGACAGGGTCTTACTCTTCATCAGGTTGGTCTCAAATTCCAGGCCACAAGCTATCCTCCCACCTCACCCAGAGGGTGAGGATTACAGGAAAGGCCTAATGTCCTTCTTCCATTGCAAGATCCCATCTAGGATCCTGAGGTGACATTGAGTCCCCCAGTCTCCTGAGGCTTCTCTCATCTATGACGGTTTCTCAGACTTTCCTTGTTTTTGATAATGACCTTGACAGTTTTGAGTATTGGTCAGGTATTTTGCAGAATGCCTCTTAACTGGAATTTTTCTGATGTTTTTCTGACAAACGGACTGGGGTTATGAACCTACTGAGGAAGACCACCAAGGTGAATCACCATTTTCTGTTACCTTATCTGAAGGGTATATGCCCTCAAGCTAATCTGGCACTGTGGATGCCAACCTCGATCACCTGGCTGAAGTGGTATCTGCCACTTTCTCAACTCTAAAGTTTCTCCTTCCCCTCCTCCTTGGGAGGAAATGACTGCACAGTCCACATGTATGGGATGAAGAGTTATGTGTTATCTTCTATACTGAAAGATGAAGAGGATCACGGGCTAGTGGAGCAAAATTTCAGAACTTCTCATGTGCCCCAGCTACAGCTGGTGGTATGCAAGAGCCACCTGCCCAGTAATGCAGTGAGAGACCAAAACCTGAAGGATCATGTCCAAGAGTCAACCTGGCTTCAAATGCCAAAGACACACACACACAAATCCAAACTGGGCACCTGTAAGCTAGGCAAAGGTTCAGCCAGTTGGGATACTTTTCAGAGGCACTGATTCTTACTCTCTCCAGCATGCCTTTTGAACATGCAGGGCTGTGTCCCTGTTGGGTGGTCCTACTTCCATTTGAGGGGCCTCTGATTATCCAATATACTCACTACACACCTGGCAATGTTCTAGGAGTGTGGCATATGGAAATGAAACATCCATCCTAGTGGGGAAAGTAGTCAGCCCCAGAACTTTTGTGTGAAGACAGACAGCAAGCAGAAAGATGAACAGACAATACCCATTAAGTTGACAGGGCTACAGAAAAAGTAAAATGTGTTTATGGGCTAGAAAGTGATGGATGGCTTGAGGTAATGGAGTTACAGAATACTTTTCTAAGAAAGTGGCTGGCCCAGGAAGATGAAAAGGAAAGAAAGCTTTAAGCTCAAAAGCCCTGAGAGGGAAACAAGCTACATGATCAAAAACAGAGAGAAAGCCAGTGTGGGTGGAGCAAAATGAGGGAGAAGCAGGAAGGGCCCAGACATGCAAGCACTGTGGGCCATGCTGCAAAGTTTAGATTTTAGTCCCAGTGATGGACCTACAGAAGGATTTTGATTGAGGGAGCGATTTGATCTGATTGTATTTTTAAGAGTCACTGTGTCTCCCACGAGAGATTGCTCAGTGCCGGGAGCAGGTGTACAAATGGTAAGGCCAGCCTGCTGGTCTCAGCTGTTGAAAGATGGAATGCATTGCCATGCATGCAAAGCACCTGGTCCAGGGGCACAGCGAGGGTGCAATAAATGCAATAAATTGTAATAAAATGAATACAATAAGTGCAACAAATACATGTAAATGCACTGCTGGAGTTATGTAGCTGCCCTCTGTTTCTTCTGACTTAGCCACGGACACCTTTCCAGCTTCATGGTTCTTTGCAGAGGGTGGGACAGTCCCCCAAAGGAGCTGTTTCCACAGGCAGAGCTGCCTGACGGGGCATGTGGTGGATGAGTCCAATGGAGCCAGGGAATCTCCAGGCACACATGCCCACAATCACGCCTCATTTAGAAAGTGGGGTATAAAACAGCAGGCCAGGCCAGCAACTTCCCTGCTCAGCACTTTTTTTTTTTTTTAGTTTCATAGTAATTTATTTTGTCACAAGTTTCAATTGATGATGTAGAACTGTACAAACTATAAAAATAAAAAAAATTCAAAAAGGATAAAAATAATACTAACACCAAAAAACCAAAAATCACATTATAACAAAGATATTTATATCAAAATGTTTATTGCAGCTCAATTCATAATTGTTAAGTCATGGAAAAAGCCCAAGAGCCCATCGACCCACGAATGGATTAATAAATTGTGGTATATGTATACCATGGAATATAATGCAGCCTTAAAGAAAAATGGAGACTTGACCTCTTTCATGTTTACATGGATGGATCTGGAACATATTCTTGTTAGCAAAGCATCTCAAGAATGGAAGAAAAAGTATCCAGTGTACTCAGCTCTACTATGAAACTAATTTATAGCTTTCATATGAAAGCTATAACCCAAACACAGCACAAGAATATGGGGAAAGAGGCAAGGGGGAGGGGAGAGGATGGGTGGAGGGAGGGTAATTGGTGGGTCCACACCTACGGTGCATCCTAGAAGGGTACAGGTGAAACTTACTAAATGTAGAATATAAATGTCTGAACACAATAACTAAGAAAATGCCATGCTGTTAACCAGTTCGATGAAAATATTTCAAATTGTATATAAAACCAGCACATGTACCCCATGATTGCATTATTGTACACAGCTATGATTTAATAAAAAATAAATAAATAGAGAGTGGAGCAAGATGGTGGCCGAGTAACAGCTTCCTTGCAACTGGGTATGGTGAGACTGGGGAGAGAGGACTTCAGGCATCTCTGGCAGGCGGGATCTGCCCAGAAACTTCCCTTTGGGGGACACAGAGAGACAGCATAAGACTTCTGGACACCCTGAGGAAGGCAAAAGCTGCAGAGATTGGGCAAGTGGTTGTGTGTGTTCATTCCGTCTAATCCTGTTGGCAGCTGTGGGTGGGGCAACAGTGGGACTGCAGGCTGGAAAGGCCTTGCCTGTAAGCTGTTTGGGTTTCTTTTGGACTTGACGCTTGGTTGAACTGCCTTGGGAGAACTTGGGCAAGAGTGCAGGGGTCTTTGAGTGTTGTCTGGGGCCCCAGAATGGGCCACTGAGCCAGACGGAGCTACCAGTGTTTGGCTGTAGCCTGTGTGGAGCCATTGTGGGAGAACTGCCCTGGCAAGCTCCACCCTCAGGGTCACAGAACAAACATCAGGTGGGAGTGAGTAATCTAGTGACTGAGCAGCCTAAAGGCAGGGACTGAGATGCCTTGCAGCCTTAGCCCTCAGGGGCATAGGGTGATACCGGTTTTGGCACACTGGGTAAGTGGATAGCCACTTAAGGAGTGATCCCAGCCACAAGCACTTTCCTGGGAAAGCTTCTGCTTAGCCCAAGTTAGCAATTTAAAGTGTCTTCTAAGCAGGCTGAGGAGGATTTAAGGTCT
>CAUYRH010051148.1:0-52038 GCA_963574655.1 Perodicticus potto | reverse complement strand
TCTTGACATGGAAAATAACTTGGATAACTAATGTAGCAAATAAGTTCCATATAACTCCAAATGAGTAGCTATTCCCTACTTTGCAGAATTTTTTAGTTTAGTCTGTTCTCTACATGATTTGTGTCGGCGCCCGGGGGGGGGGGGGCCCCCAAATAAGGTAATGAAGAATAATAAAATACATGTATTTAAAAAAAAAACAACAACATGTTTTTCTCTTTAAGTATAAAGAGATGTGAAAGAAGTTCTAGCATCAAAATCAACAAATTACCCACTTGAATAACAGTTCTTAAGCTATTAGCAAGTAGTAATAGAGTTAATACAAAAATCAAATCCAAGGAAAATAGACGCTACTTAGTAAAAGGTACACTATCCTGTCTGGATTAAAATAGCATAAAGAAGGTGATCATTCCCACCTCTTCCTGCTACAGAAAAAATAGAGTCACAAAACCTTAGAAAGAGTGAACTTGGTTACAAATGGAAGCTTGCTATCACAGAACATTTGATAGACAGAATAAAGACTATCAGGGGATTGGCTGAGCATATACAGTCCATCAGGTCAGCAGAAAGTATTTTAACAAATTTATGATCCTTAAGTTCAAAAACAAAGAGAAAAAAATGGGAGGATGACTCATGTTTTTCTAGAATACTTTGTGCTAAAATTCACCTTCTCATTGATTTATAAACAATGAAGAGCGTAGCATCAGTAGGCAGGGTGATGCCTGACGATTCCTTGGGTGACCCTGCCTTCCAAAAGCACCAAGGGAAAGCGTTGTGGTCCCACCATGCTCTCTTTCTCGTGAGCAGTTAGCTGGATTGTAAGTAGGACACGCTGAATGTGCTGTTATGATCTGACATTTTTTGCAGTTCACCTGACTCACCAAAAATTGTTTTTCTAAAGAAAAAGTTATCATTATAAAATAGAGCCATTGCCTCTATTTTTCTAGCTACTGTTAGGTATTACTTACTAATGTTTCATAATGTATTCTTACCGTCAAAAGGTTTTTCCTTTATTTATAATAAAAATATCTCAATTTTGATGTTAATTCCATTTGACTAGAAGCCTGCAATGCAATAATATGTTTAAAAATGGCTAATCTTTAAGTTTTTGCTGCAGAGAATAAAATGTTTGAATGTGTTTATAGTAGTTATGTTTTGAACCAATAGTATTTTAAATATACTATCACATCTCTTGAATTTTGTGTAACGGATACTTTTTTATGTGTTGAAATACCACCCTCCCCTTTGAGAATACAGTCATGGGTGGCATAACAGCATTTTGGTCAGTGATGGACCACATGATATATTGGTGGTCCTGTAAATAAAGTAATACTTTATTTTTATTGTATTTTTTCTCTGTTTGGATAGGTTTAGATACACAAATACTTACCACTGTGTTCCAATTGCCTACAGCATTCAGTACAGTAGCGTGTACAGATTCGTAGCCTACAAGCAACAAGACACACCACGTAGGCTGAGTGTAGCGACCTATCCAGTCTAGGTTTGGGTAAGTAAACTATGGTGTTTGCACAGTGATGACATTACCTAACACAGAGTTTCTGAGAATATGCCCCCATTGTTAAGTGACTCACAACTGTATATGGCCTTATAATAAATCCTAAGATGGGCTATCATTTGATCCTTAGACTATCTTTCATCAAGAAACAAAATTAAGATGCACCGTAGGTGTGATCTCACCAATTGCCCTCCCTCCACCCTATGATTGCACCAATGTACACAATTATGATTTAATAAAATTATTAAAAAAAAAAGAAACAAACAAAATTAAGATATCTATTCTCTTTTGTACTTAATCACTGAGAAATTGTCTAGACCTAAAATTAACTTAATTTTATTCTTCATGTCCTTGTGCTGGACATGTCCCCTTCAGTTAGTGGAGAATATAATTTTAAAAAGTTCGAAGGCTTGGGTGGTGCCTGTGGCTCATCGAGTAGGGCGCTGGCCCCATATACCGAAGGTGGCGGGTTCAAACCCGGCCTCGGCTGAATTGCAAAACAGAAAAATAGCCAGGCGTTGTGGTGGGTGCCTATAGTCTCAGCTACTCAGGAGGCTGAGGCAAGAGAATCGCTTAAGCCCAGGAGTTGGAGGTTGCTGTGAGCTGTGTGACGCCATGGCACTCTACCCAGTGTGATAAAGTGAGACTCTGTCTCTACAAAAAAAAAAAAAAAAGTTTGAAGGCAGATCTGATTTTAACTTTATTTTATTGTGTTGGCTTTTTAACATGCTTAATGACCATGTTCTGTGTCATTTGCAATTCCTTAAACTTAGTCAGACCTCTTTTGTTTGAGAGAGTGCTCTGGAGACAATTTGCTTTTACTGTGTCAAAAGGACAAAAAAAAATACAGTCCAGAAGGTCAGTATTGCCATTTCATGGAGAGTGTTGTTATCCTGGTCAAAGTCTTATTTTAAAAATTAAGTGCTACTTCAGGCATCAGAGATCACTAGATTTTTTTCTGTGAGCAAAAGAGGGCAATTGTAACCTGTTATTATGGCAGCGTGAGTGTCTTCATCAGTATGAATTTCAACAGCAAGTGACACAAGGCAAAGACCCCAGTGGCACATGCATGTTAGTGGCATTGGCTTCACGGTTAGCACTGTCCTAGATATGACTTGAAAGGGGTAACCTAGATGCGATGGACTGTGGCAAATTCTCAAGTCACACGGGCACTTCATTTTATAATTTGAGTCTGTCATTTCTGATGGTCCTTGATGTTTTTTTCATAAGGACCCTCTGATACCAATGTGGCAGATAATCCTTTGAGAATTAGAGTATTAGGATGTAAGCTATTCAGGACCTGGGAAGATGTGCTTGGAAGATGAAATACTTCTAATTGACAAGAATCAGAAGACTCTGGGACTGATATACAGACAGAGAACAGGTAGGGATCAAGTTTTAAATGAATAAACACCCATATAAAGAGGAGATGGTTAAAAAAAACACCATAACACCTTCTGTCCTCCTTTACAGTTTCTGACTTCTTTAATGCAGCATTTTAAATTGTACATAATTATTAAAATTGTAATTTTTAAATGGATAATTGTGTGGAGGTTATGTATTGAAAATATCATTTATTAAATAAAATAGAAAATATCATTTGTTCCTGAAGAAGAAAAATATGCATACCTTGGAAAACCTGTTTTGAAGTATTGCCTACTATGCCAAATTCTCTCTTTATTATTGTTATTTCCATTTTCTCTTCTCTTTCCCTCAACTACTCTTGAGATTATTTTCCTCTGGGTTCCTTACTTGGCTAGTCCCCTGCATTTGGGGTTTTCCAAAATCTAAACCAATGCAACCACTTATTTAAACTATTTGTTTTGAAAAAATCAAAGTACTTAAAAGCATAAAAAATAGCAAAATAAGCCTCATATGCCTATTGTCTGCATGCAAAAATATGTTTTATATTTTGTTTTTTTACACATTTCACCTATATGTATACATGCATAAATAAACTGAATCATTTCATAGAACATTGCAAAAATGATGACAATTCATTCCTGAATACTTTAACAAACCTATGATATTATATCAAATTTTAAAATAATCTCTGAAAGTTATTCAATAACATTAGTAGAGTGTCTAATAATCTGACAAATCATAGTCAGATATCCCCATTAGTCATTAAAAATATACTTTTGAGAGAAGATGTTAGGCTCCAATAAGACATTATTCATTTAATTTATCACATCTCCTAATCTTCCTATTTTTCCCATAAGTATAACTTTTTAAAAGATCGGGTTAGCCATATTTCAGAATGTCCAACAGTCTGAATTTACTTATCTTCTGATAATGCCATTTAACTTACTACTCTACATTTTGTGTTTCAGTATTAGAAATTCTATCAACTCTTGTTATGTTAGTTGCTAATATTTCTACATTAAACTTTCAACCATAATGAAGGCAATATTTTTTAAGAAGCGCAAACTTGTTATGACATTTTCTCTCACAATAATGACCACACTCCTTAGAACTATATGTAGACCCTTCACAATCTGGCTTTAATAAGCAAAATTCCAGTAATGGTACTATTATTTGGCTCACAATTCACTACATTTCATTTAAGTATTTAAAAGAAAATAGTCATTCTTTTTCCCAAATCAACAAACATTGTTTGGATGGCATTTTTCTGTTCTATCACATTCATGATCTTATTTTAAATATTTTATGATTTTTTAAAAGATGATATGCTTTTTGAAACTTATATTGATTCCTAGTAATTATACTATGTTTTCTAAATAAATGTTCAAACGTATCTGCTTAATCTTTAAAGTTTTGCCAAAGACCTCAAGTTTAAATAATTTGTTAGCTTCCTTTTCTATAGCTTATTCAAACCCTTTTCCACATTTTATTTTTTGCCTCCATCTGAATGTTCATGACATATATGTTAATGACATATATGTCTTTAGATCACCGGAATCCCTTTATTTCCTTAGCCTATCAGAGATAATTGATAATGGTTCAGATTATATAAATCAATTAAACACAAATGGGATATAATTAAAGCAAATAGGTGCTTTAAAATACTATATTTCTTATCAATTATTGATTTATTTTTCTTTTTAAAGTAAGCAGTAATATGTTTCTGAGATAGTAGGAAGATTTTTTCTTTGTTTCTTTTATTGTCCATTAAACATGTTAGCATTACCAATATTAGATACTTATAGAAAAAGAACTGTAAATTATTTATTTAGTCTTTTCTCTTAAAATACATTTGATAAGCATTTACATTTTGTTTTTAATCTCTTTTTACATTTTTAGCTTAAGCTACAGATCTTGTTTCATCATATATATCATATCTAACATTAGCGTAAGTCTGATACTGGATTAATCTTTTCCTGTTATCTTTTATTTTTTTAAAGCAAGTATGAAACAAAGTTTATTGAGGAAGAGAAAGAAAGGTTTATAGAGTAAGAAAGCTTACAAAGCAGGATGCATTCACCATAGACAGCAAATGAATGGAAGTCCATTGTCAGGGCAAGTAGGCAAAGAGCCTGTCTGTTGTTATGTTATGAATTTTTCATTTCTTTTGGTGGGGCAATATAATACAGGCTACATAAATAAAGGTCATATGATCATGTTAATGGGGAGAACATACATTTTATTTCATTAAATTATCCTTCAGGATTACATTAAATCTCTTTTAAATCAAAGTCATGATTTCTTCTGCTCATTTCAGAATACTTTCTTTTTCTCCTTTCTTTATTTCCCCATGAACATACTTTGGTTATCCTTATAATATAAATTTTTTTTTGATTCTTTCACTTTCACCTCAACACATTCATTTAGATACTAATTCAAGTCAACTTTTCCTCATAGTGCTTGAATTTAATAAAAGTCATAACAAGTTCTCAATTGCCTGAGTTCTCAATAGTGCCACATCCAGTCTCATCCATTTTCATTCACTCCACACTAAACTGTTTATTAAGAATGCTGCTAGTAATTTCACTCTTTGCCTCCAAACTATTAATGTTTAATTACCTCCTGATTCAATTCAGTCTCATTGTGCTACTGTTCATGGTCAGAAATGTAAGTCTTCTTTGTAGAATTAGTGCCAGCTGAGTAAGGCTGTGTTTTCAGTAATAAAATCTAGACTACTGGCTGTATCTTTTTCCCAACTGAAGAGTTATCCAGGGTATTTACATAACTCCTACAGCTGATGTAAACTATAGACTATATTGGAGCCTCTGTCTCTCAAGTTGTCTGTATCTATTTGGCAGTCATGAATTATTTCATTACCGCTATGCTCATTAATGCATCCATTACTGGCTTGCTTATCCCTGTCCTGCCTGCATCTGATTAGGTGTGACTATGGGCTGAATGGAGACTGAGACCATAGATTGAGATCCTAGTCCCCAGTGGAGCGACATTATTGGTAGTGGGAACTTTGAAGGTGATTCGGTCATAGAGAGGAGCTTTCAAGACTAGGATCAGTGCCCTTACAAAAAAGACATGAGAATAATTGCTTTCTCTCTGCTCTCAGACATGTGAAGACACAAAGAACACAGGGCTTTCTGAAAATCAGAAAGCAGAAACTCACCACAAACCAGATCTAGCACCTCGATCTTGGGCTTCTCAGCTTCCAGAACTGTGAGAAATAAATTTCTCTGGTTTGGGCCACCTGATCTATTATGGTATTTTGATATGGAAGCCTAAACTGACTAAGACAGGTACAGGGCCAGGAATCTACTCTGGCAGGATCTGACCACAACATTTTCTAGCATGCTCAGTCCTCTGGTTGAGTTGTAGAAGTAGAACTTTTTGGTTTCCAATTAGTAATGTGAAAAATGACAAGAGTTTTTCTGGCTGTGTAATTCTTTTTATGCCCTGAGTTGGCCAAGCATTTCCCTTTCCCTCTTTCTGAAAATGCAAATATGAATAACATAATTTTGTACTGTATGATGTTACTGCTATAGTGTTCATGGTAAACATTGTGGAAATTTCTCAAAATAATCAAAATAGAACTACCGTATGATCCAGGAATCCCATTTAGGTATTTATCCAAATGAACTGGAATTAGGATCTTGAGGACCTGTCTGCACACTCATTTTCATTGCAGCACTAATCATTGTAGCCAGGATGTGGAATGACACTAAATGTCTATTGATTGATTCATGGTTAGAGAAAAAGGGGTATACACATATAATACAATATTCTTCAGCCTTAAAGAATGAAATTCTGCCATTATCAACATGGATGAACATAGAGGACATCATTCTATGTGAACTAAGCCACACACACAACGACAAATGCTAAATTATCTCACTTATATATGGAATCTCACATAGTCATACTCGGATATGAAGAGAGTTGAATGGTGGTTTCCTACTCCTTTTCATAAGCTCACTGATCAGATTGGATATTTCTAGGAGAAACCTGACATAGAAGAAGAGGAGTAGGCCAATCTTTTCTTCCTTTCTTTTTTTTTTTTTTTTTGTAGAGACAGAGTCTCACTTTATTAACCTCGGTAGAGTGCCATGGTGACACACAGCTCACAGCAACCTCCAACTCCTGGGCTTACACAATTCTCTTGCCTCAGCCTCCTGAGTAGTTGGGACTATAGGCGCCTGCCACAAAGCCCAGCTATTTTTTATTTTTTTGTTGCAGTTTGGCTGGGGCTGGGTTTGAACTCGCCACCCTCTGTACATGGGGCCGGCGCCTTACCCAGTGAGCCACAGGCGCACCCAGAGGCCAATCTTTTCATCCTAGTACTTTCATATGGCAGGTGAGAGTGGGTCTCTAAACATTATTCACCATTACCAATAGTTATATTTTAGTTAAATAAACCACACCTAGTTCATTACAAATTTTGTGACCTGTATTTTTTTTTCACAATTACCTTACTAGTTGTCTTTACAAAATACTTAAATATATGAATCCAATAAGTTATTTTTAAGAAGAGAGAAGTACCTGATCAAGATGGATGTCCAGTCAGTACTTCAGGCAATCAGGCAGACAGAAAAGCAGCCCCCTTACAGAAAAGGTACCTGGGCGAAGGCTGTGTGTGCCTCATGCATCACACATTATGGACAGAAAATGGTTGTTGGAATAGAACCAACATGAACTGTTGAATAAATTTTTATCCTCAGCGCAGGGAAATGAGATGACATAAAAATCTCTTCCATGAGATAAACATTTTCATCATTAATAGAAAACTCTCACTTTTATGGACATTTCTGGAAACTTTTTAGATTTTCAATGTGCTAACAGATAAGTACACTCTGCTTAAAAGCATCTTCAACATTTTTACTGCCTTGTCATTACAGTAAATGTGAACGGTGTCTGCAGTATTAGCAGTGGCCATTTACATAGCGTTGAAGTAGTCCCTCGTCTCTGCCTAATTAGACATGAGTTGTTAGCTCTTTTTATTATTTTTGAAATGGCTCACATTAGTATGGTAGATTTTGCATAATTTATCTGGTTTTAAACATTTGAAAACTCTCTGTGCCAGCCAGGGTATTGCTTATTGGTGATTTGTTACTGGTCCATTAACATCTCAGGTTAAATTATCTTACAGAAAGATACATTTGTTTGAATAATGAATTTTTCTATAAAAAGAGCTTTTTTCATGTTTGAAATATTAATATTTGTATTAAACACTATATTAAATTTTAACAAAAAAATCATTAAAAATGTACACATTATTGATTTTGTAAGCTCACCTCATTATTTTAAAAGCAAATTTTATCAGGGGATCCTGGTTTTTGAAGCCACTTTCCCCAATGAATACTCCAAAGATTTAGAATTTATTTATTATTTCTTTTTAGTACAAGTAAATTGTATCCATGTAGGATTTCACAGTATAAGTGGCATACAAGCAGTACTCATTTTGTACAATTCCAAAATACTATAACTTTCAAGGGTTAATTGAAACCCTTGAATACTGAAATCATTTCATTTTGCACAGGTCCTTGGTAACGGAGCCATGCAAAATAAGGACAGTTCTAATATGCCCAAGTTTCAATTAACACTGAGATTAGCCTGTAGTCCTGAGGGTATAGTTCTCCTCTATAAGTCAGTAAGTTGGCCACAATCAAATGTTTTCTATTACTAAGCATTGCAGAGTACTTTTTCACTGATGAACGATCAAAGCAGCTGAAATATTAGATTGTTATATACATATATCTAATATTTATAGGGAATACTTTCTATATTTTTCATTACCCTTGTTTCCTAAAAATGAAAACTATACTTACTTGTACTAAGTACTGCCTGCTAGTAAAACTTTGAAATATGTTCCTGAGAATTCTCTTGCCTTCCAAGCTATTATTACTCTTGATTACATCGCATATGAATGCCTAGTTCAAGTGTCTTGGTATCTTGAAGATAAAACACTCTAAGGACATTTGTATTCCACTCTTATATACCTTTTATCATTTATTTAGTTAGCTCTCAGATATATACCCATTCTTTCCTTTGATCAGGGACCTCGATATTTTACTCCAGTTACCGATTTATGCTCTTCTTCAGTCCAAACAATGCACTAGACTATGAGGTCTGACAATTAGGTTCACAAATTCATCATAGAAAAAAGTGCAATTGCTAAATATCACTACTGAAGAAAGAGCTAAATATCTCATTGCTAAATATCACTATTTTCACTTCCAAAGTACTCCCCTTGGGAAGTAGCCCACCAATGCCACCACTTAGTCCATCCTTCAAAGCAATTTTGGAGCTCTTTTTCTGGAATACCATCAGAGTTGGTGTCCTACACGATCTGACAATGATATTTGTGAATTTGCTACTGGGAGCTGATATGGGTGCACTGTACAAACGGCTTGGTAAGGCTTCATAATGTTGGCAAATCAGCGTCTCACAGCTGTGTTCATGTCAATGTGTGGCAGTGTCTTGTTGAGGGGCATTCATTAGTATTGTTGTTGCATATTTTTGTGACCATAGCTCTGATGGCCATTCCAGAAAAAGAGTTCCAAAATTTCTTTTAAAAGAAGAAATTACACTTTTAAGGGTACAGTAGGCACTAACATTGGTGCTTAGCTTCCCAGGGGGAGTCCTTCAAAGGTGACTATAGTGATGTTCAGTCATGAGGTATGTAGCATTTTTTTTCCAGGATGAGTTTGCAAACTTAACTGTCAATCTCATATACGGGGCTGCCGATTAATCAAACTACAACTATGACATCTCTTCAGAAGCCTGGGAGCACTGCACTCTATCAATTAGGTCAGAAAGTGGTCAGAGCTAAGAGGATAATGGCATCTAGAGTGAAATTGTGCTACATTCCTGTTTATTGGGACTTCAGGTGCTGGCCTAGTTTTGCAACCAAAATAAACCACAGACGTTCTAGTCATGGCCCATTTTTTTCTGTCAGCCTACTGTAGAGACCACATGCTTCACAGTGAAGCATCTACAAACTATGACTTGTGTATCTGAGAACTAAAGAATACCAAGGGGGTATCTAGCTATACATTTAATAAGTTCCTGGTACGTAGTAGGTTCTTTAAAATTTTTTTTAAGTAATTGGATAATGAAGTCATAAAAAAGTTGTACAAGTAAGAACTTCATAATTTCACATACTTGTAGTTTAAACTAAAATTTTCAGGCACTGAGAATTTTAATTCTCAGTATTAAATGAGTAGAAAGAGGGTCATGCTATAGTTAGGTCTTCAAAAATACTAAAAAGATGGTGATTAGTTTACATGGAGACTCAATGTTTTCAATACAACAGGTACAATTATTGAGATTCCTTTTATGGCTGTTCATAGATAAGAAATCTAAGGAGAGGGACACAGTTTTGAAATTTGTCTTAACTTCCTCATTTGTAAGATGCACATGGTAATAATGGAAGTAGAGAAGTAACGTGAGAAGAGCCATAAAGGGATCGAATTCGTCTGAACAAATTCTTGCTATGTGAGACTGAGGACTGTCCATGGGTCTTTTCCATGCTGTTTGTAGGGTTTTTCTTATTAGTTCCCATTGGATGACTTTTGATAAGAATTAGACAGAATAGCAATAATGGCAAAGGGACATAGATTTGACAACCTGATTATGGTTTTGAAAAACTAAATTAGAAGGCAGATACTTAAAATTCTATGGCCAATTATTTGTGAATAATATATTATCACTAAAATGGGACCAACTTAAACTAAAATCATAAAATTCCCATTAATGTAAACCTCATTATGGCATAAATAGAGAAGTTTTTACCTAAATAAAATAATGACTGGTTTTGAAATTCACATTTAAGAAATTACAGATTTCCTAAAATTTTAAAGTTTCAATTCTCAGAGTAATGTATTTGATATTTTATACCATTCTATAATATTAAAATTCATATTCAAGATGTGTAAATTGAATTTAAGTACTATTAAATTAACTAAGAAGTTCTAGTGAATATACTTCAACTTTTATTTTTATTTATTTATTTATTTTTTTGAGACAGAGCCTCAAGCTGTCCTCCTGGATAGAGTGCTGTGGCATCATAGCTCACAGCAACCTCCAACTCCTGGCCTCAAGTGATTCTCCTGCCCCTGCCTCCCAAGTAGCTGGGACTACAGGCACCTGCCACAACACCCGGCTATTTTTTTTTTTTTGGTTGCAGCCATTATTGTTGTTTGGCAGGTCTGGGCTGGAATCAGACCTGCCAGCTCAGGTGTATGTGGCTGATGCCTTAGCCACTTGAGCCACAGGTGCTGAGCCTCAACTTTTATTTTTTTAAGGAACTAAAGATAAAATGATTGTTTAGACCTTTAATAAATGGGTCCCAAGTTTTAGTAATGTACATTTCAGTTTAATCACAAAGATTTGCCTGCTGATTCATTTTGTTATTAATGAGACACTCTCCAATTACATAAACCTGAATAACTGCTGCTTTGGGGAAAGAATGAACGACTGGAAATAGGTACTGTGTTTTCAATTACGATAGCTGGAGTTTGGCTTAATTCTACCATCATAATTTAGTTCTTTTTGGTCTTTTGCAAATCACTTAATCTCTGATATGAGATTCCCAATATCAAAAGTAGAGATCATGTTTAATTTTTACTTGTTTTTTAGTCCTGAAAATATTTAATTTTGGTAAATTTTACAAATATGTTTGTATAGTGTTCATACACGGAACATAATTATTGCTTATATATGTTTATATGTAAATATAGACTTCAATAAAAAGTCACTCCTCAATGTAAAAAAGAAAATTAAGGAAACAAATTGGAAAGTGGACAAAGAATGAAAATAGACAAGGCAAGGACGGAAACAATCAAACGTTCAACAAGTATGTCATAAAATAAATGTTGACTCAATACAGAGAATTCAAATGGGAAAAGTAACAAGCCAAGATAAAGAAAAATAAATAGAAGTTACTATTTTCTGGTTAGGGGAGAAAGAAATGAAAGGCATATTTTTGGTATTTATGGCTATGATACCATGATTTTTGATATTTAGTTTAAAGTTCTATACACTGGGTCTTCATTATACATTATACTCGCTATTGTTTTCTGAGCAGACACATTGGTTACGACCCTTGTGAGTTAGAGAAAGACAGCTGCTTTTTTTCCTTTAAGGTTGATAGGATGTCAAGTTATGTTTTTCTTAAACTTTCAATGTTCTTCTCTTATTCTATCCACCATTATCATGCTGTATGAGGGTGTCTTGGGTTTACTTCTGGCAGGGTCTTAAGCTTAGAATTTCATTGTGCATAACAGACAGGCTAAGAGACAGACAGAACCCCAGGACAGGAAGCCACATGTCTGGGGTTCCTATCGTCACTCAGCATTTACTACTCGTGCATCTTTGGCCTGCTACTAAATCTCCGTGTCGTAACTTCCTCACTTGTAAGATGCACATGGTAATAATGGAAACCCTCATAGAGTTGCCTTTAGGATGAAACGAGCAAATCCTGACAAGTACTGAAAGAGATCTGTTGTGTAATTTGAAAGCTGTTAGGAAAACAACTGTTGCTACTGAAAACATCATATAAGTTCACTTGCCAAAGGTTCAGAGAAAACTCTGTTCAAACCCCTTAAAATCCATATTTCCAAACTCTACCTAATTTCACATTGAGTTATTTAAGAAAAATACGAATATTATCAGGGCTATTATTTTTCAAAGGCTGTTTATATTCCAAAAATTGTGGTTTTGTCCACACATAATCTCCATCATCTACACAATCACTCTGTTACATTATTTTGCGAATCATAGGATGGTAAAATTAAAAGGTAAATTTAGTGACAGCATGTGGCGTTTATCTCTATCACCACTAACAAGAAGAAGAATCAGAAGGAGAAGGAGAAAAAGGAGAAGGAATGGAAGGGAGGAGAAAGAAGAGGAGGGGGAGGACGAGGAGAGGTGGACAGAGCAGGACCACGGGAAGGGGAAGAGTGGGACAGAAGATCTAACTCCTAGAGGGATGGATAAAATAGAACCAGGTTAATATGATTGGAGAAATACCCATAAGTCTTGTTGTCTGCTGTCTCTTTAATTCAGAAAGAAAGGGGATCTTTGTGCTCCCTGGTGATCCCAGTATATTTCCCTGGGGTTATATACCCACTTCTCCCTGGGACCGTACTTCCCTGCCCTCCTCGCTTGGCCCTCTGCATTCTGGCTGCAGACATCGGCAGGGGGGCTGTTGTCTTACTTTCTTGAGGGCTGCTCCCGTATCACTGCAGAGAAGTCCGCTCTGAGCAGGAGACTAAGAAATTATACTCACAACTCAGGTTGCATTTTATCCCCATAACTTCTTTCATTTTCTCAGCGCTAATTGTTACCCAAGAAAATCATTTATTTATGGATTTATGGATTTATTTATTTAGTTTGGGATTCATTGAGGGTACAAAAACTTAGGTTACAGAGATTGCGTTTGTGAGCTAAAGTCCCTCTTGTAATTGTGTCCCACCCTCAAGAGGTGTGCCATATACCAATGACTCCCATCGCCCTTCCTGCTCCCCTCTCCTGGATCCTAAGAGAATCGTTTTAAGGTAATTTAAAAATAATTTAAAAGATGGTTTATTGTCTTCACATTGTGAACTACTTGAGGATAGTGGCTATGTTTGGTCACTGGCATATCTCTAACACTTAGAGGAATTCCTTATTTGTACAGTAGCTGTTTTAAATTTTTTTTGGAATAAGAATGAATGATCTTAGTTCATGTCAATCATTGCTCTAAATGCTTTATACTTATTATCTCACTGAACTAAATGAGAATCGTCACTGAAAATTTGAGTTACGTACTATCATTATTTATCTTACATAAGAAGAAACCACGTTACAGAGATGTTAAATACCTTGAGCCGAATCCCACCACTAGTAAGTGTTCGATAAAATAACCTCGGCTCTGCACTGCTAGAGATGTGATTGTGACAGCTGCAAGACAGGAATCAATATCTACTAGCTAAATTGTAGAATAAGTATTTAGGTAGATTCAACCCTAAAGCCAATCTGACTCAGTACACCTTTCCAGGTGCTGTGTTACAAGATTCTTGTGCATATTCTCTTTTATCTATTATTCTGTCTGATTTGCAACTCCTAAAACTAAGTCTTAGAAAAGCTTTGTCTTAAGAAATGAGTTGAAACTGAGTGGTGTTGAAAAACACCCTGGTCATCAACCAACTCAAAGAAAAGAATGAACTAAAACCTTCCTTACATTTAGTGTGTGCAAAGAGAAAAGGTTGATCTATGTCTTCCTACAAGGTGTACTTACTTTTCTTAAAATTGGGGACATCTCTCGAAATGAAGCTATTCTACAATAGACTGATTTCATACAGTAGTGTATATACATACATATGTATATATATGTACATTTATATTTACACACTCATATATATTTGTATTTTTATTGGTTCATTTAGTTTATGAATGTTCAATAAAACCTTTACCTGCCTGCAATTTGGTATGAATGTCATTTATAATAATTACATATTTAGCTGCCTGTCACTTAGGAATAAAAAATAGTTCCATTTTCCCCCGAATTTTCTGTGTCATATGCATTGCAGCTGGCAAATAGAATGACTAAAATATCTATGCTAAAGAAGATATCACTATTTGATTACATTGACAAAAATTAATATAAATATTATTCTGGTTGGCATTCCATCCTTATTGGCACTCATTATGGTTAGCAAACCTAAAGAATTAGTTTATTCTAGTCAACATTTCTTTCTGTCTTTTCTTTTTTTTTTTGCAGTTTTTGGCAGGGGCTGGGTTTGAACCTGCCACCTCCGGCATATGGGGGCGACGCCCTACTAGGCAACATTTCTAATACAATCCTTGTGACATCCTTCCTGGATGAAGGATCACAAACTACACTGAAGAGAAGAATTTTGCACAGGCACAGAAATTTGTTTCGATTCAAATTATCTTTTTTTCTAACATTTCTATTAATTTTTAAAGCACTGTCCTACAAATTAGTGTCCCCAGTCCTTTCATAATTTACATGTCTTTTTTTACTTATCAGGAACTGCATATTAAGGGGAATGAGAGAGAAGAGAGTGTGGGATACATGATTTGAGAATAGATTACTTGTTTCCAAAATATAGTTTGGTAATTCTTAGTTTTAACCACACACCCTGTGCCTTCTGGCCTCCTCTTCAACTTACTCAAACACGTCAAAAGGGACATGAACATCTTAAAACCCAAGAAGAAGTGAAGCTCTACATTGTTGAAGTCTAAGTAAAGATGCAAAATAGGACAGATAACATGGAAATTTCCCTTTAAATTGAATAAATGCAGTCTCCGCTCTGTGTGGTAAGACAGAACCACAGAATTGACTGTGTATGCTGAAACCACGAAAAACAATCTTTATTTTTTTTTCAGATTAATAGAAGGGTTCATACTATTAGTTTATATTGTTTTGTGTTTGTTTGGTAAAGTGCTAGGTGTAGTTGAATCCTTCACCCAGGAGTTATGCCAGAAAAATCTTAATAATCACTAGGAGCAATTACAATTATTCCATGACCTTTAAAGATTTTTGTTATAACATTAAAATCTCTCTTACTGGCAGTTATAAATTTATAGGGAAATGAAAAAATAATGAAACTAATATTTATTTAGCACACTGCATTTTAAAGAATTAACATGTGTTTGTAAAAAACTTACAAGGAGCAGTTTGAATAGAGATTGCCTTTTTCTTCATCTTAAGTAACTTACACTATGGAGCAAGCATCTCCTTAGTTCCTTGACCAATTGTCATACTCTTCTAAGTTTGAAGCAGTTTCCAACATTTTATCCATTGTGCTTTCCACATGTCACTTCCTCTGGAAGAACTTCATTCTTTCCTTGTCACAACTACTTTTTCATTTCCGCTGGCTTCAGATCTAGAATGTCTTGACTGGCAGTAATGTCAATATTTTTAATATTTAGCTATAACTCCTTTTACATTTATATATATGTATAATATATATATATATCCAACGTTATATATATACATTTTTTTTGTAGATACTTTTTCACTTTCAATTTTGTTGGCCAGTTTCCTCCTTTGATTACTCCTTTTTTTCATAATTCTACATGGGTTAACTTCTGGGACACAAGGAAGTGGTATGACTACATGCTTTGCTGTCTCTGCCGGAACTGAATAACAGATGAGCAGTGGCCACTCACCAACAGACTTGGAAAGAGGTGATGAGTATGATTGGCTGCTAATTATGATGTGCATCTGTTATGTATGATTTGTGGACTGCAGGCTTACTTACTTATTTATTTATTTTAGTAAATCATAAACACATAGTCATGTATACATTAATGCATTTATGGGGTACAGTGTGCTGATTTCATATAGAATTAGGGACACTCACTTAACACTGGTTAATATATACCTCATCTCGTTTACTTAATTATTGTGTTAAGACATTTACACTCTATACTATTAGATCCGACATGTACCCTTGCATTATGCACCATAGGTGTGATCCCACCATTCACCCTCCCTCGATCTGATCCCCCCTCCCCTCCCCTCCTCCTTCCTCCCTCCTTCATCTTGGGCCATAGTTGTGATCAATTCTTCGTATGAAACTGTGAGTGATTGTAAATTGGTTTCATAATAGTACTGAGTACATTGGATATTTTTTCTTCAATTCTCGAGATACTTTACTAAGTAGGATATGTTCCAGCTCCATTCATATAAACATAAAAGAGGTAAAGTCTCCATCTTTTTTAAAGGCTACATAATATTCCATAGTATACATATACCACAATTTATTAATCCATTGGTGGGTCGATAGGCACTTGGGCTTCTTCCATGACTTGGCTGTTATGAATTGAGCTGCAATCAACAATCTGGTGCAAATATCTTTGTTATAAAGTGATTTTTGTGGACTGCAGATTTAACAACAAAGTTCATTTTTATGCAATTACTCTCAGTTAATGTGCCATAATAAATAAAATTTGAACCATGTTGTTGGGAGGACTGTCCTATTTGTATTAGGTTAAAAGGAGGTAATTGAAATTGGAGTAAGTCGGAACTGTGAAAATCAAGGACTGACTGGCTGTTAATGTCTTTCTCACTAATGTTAACTATTTCACAGAATGCCTATTATGTGCCAGGCATTACTTGTCTCTTTCTGAAAATTATTTCATTTAAATCTCATATTCAGTATGATAAGGTGTATAAGGTATAATCTCTATTTTTCTGATGAGAAAACTGGGTTAATTATACTTGGGATTTCCCCAAGGCTATGTAAGTAAGCAAGGAATAGGCATATAGAATTTGAAAACTTAAGGTAACTTTGATTTTCACTAAGAAGATTCCTTTTAATTCATGTCAACTATAATTTCCTATGAACAAAGCTTACTTGAACCTTTCAAAATGTCAAGTAGGACTCAGGAGATAATTTTTTTGGGGATAAGAAGGTTCACTTATTTATCATCTGTTTCGTGCAAAATTATAGAACTTATTATAATGAATATTATTTACTGAGATCCAAATTTTATTCCATCTTATTAAATCTTCCTCAAGCTGTGCTCATTCTGATTCTTTAAGCCAATGTCATAAAGAAATAGCTATGTATTTTACACCACAAAACAAATTATTAAGGAGGTGCTTAATGACTTCCTAGAATTTGAAGTCCAGTGAAATTAAGTTGTTTGTTTCTACTCTGTGTACTTCCACTGTGTAGTACACAGAATAGTATGAAATGGAATGAACTCAGAGGAATGGTGGTTTATTCAGAGTACTGACTGACAATATTCACTCAGTCCCAATTTTTCTCAAACAGAAATTTCAATAGTATACTCATCAGCTACGCTATTGTAACCAAGAAAATAGGATATCAGAATTAGTAGAACATTTTCTCTTATACATTTCATCTTGTTTGTATTTTTGCTTTGGTTCAATGTTTATAAACTATACATTTCACTGTTTTAAAAAAATTCTTAAATTAACTTTACAGTAGCTGGATTGAGCACCTTTGGAAGCCATGAGAATGATTAATTTAGATTGTTTATATGTCTTTTTTGAATCCTGTGCCAATTTAAACTTTCCTTCAAAATGACAAGAAAATGCTAAATGTATAATGTTGTGTGAGACAAATTTGAAAGATTTTGTGACATCTAAGATTAAGAAACCCAATTTTCCCTAAATACGGCTGATTTTACTAACAGCGTATTAATAATTATGTGGTTTAATTTTAACTCAGTGGATCTGTGAATCCCCTAAAACATAGTGGGGACCTAAAAAAAAACAAAAAATAAACAACAGTAAAATAAAATAACCCTGTCACCCAGCTAGTCACTCAGTTTACTGAGTGTGACAGTTTCAATGACAGACCCTGAAAGAGCTTCCTCAGACAAAGTTTATGGGAGATGGTGGACAGAGTTTGTTACATGGGGTGACTGTTCTTTTTTTGTAATAGTAGGAACCTATATACTTTTTATTTTTTATTTTTTTATTTCAGAATTTTAGGGGGTACACGTGTTTCATTTTACATACTTTGTTTTTGTACAGAGTGAGTCAGTGTGCTTGAAGTTGTTTTTTGAGATCAAATATATGAAATGAAATTCAACAAAAGAGAAAACTTAAGTTAAGTAAATTGGAAATACTCAAATGAAAGCTCTGAGCTACTTAATAGTAACCTAATCAGTGTCTGGGAGGTGATTTTATCATTTTGTGGAAATGTTTTCCCCAAATATTCTCAGTTCTGTGTTTTATATTCTTGTGTGAAACTCTTTCTTAATACATATCTCCTGGAATTTACTGTCACATTTAGTGGGATGAGGTAGTCATCTTATACCAAGCTGATGTGTATTTTGACATAAGTTCAGTCATTTCAGGAGCTTCTATATTTTATATGCACCTGCAATAAAGCTTGTTTATTTATTTATAACCTATGCTTGTCTTCATTTTTATTGAAAGCCATTTTATTTTTGAAAAATTATACTTACAAGTAATGACATGCTTGGGTGATTTGATATTTTTAAGTCCATAAAAGGGTCTCTTAACTTTGGACATCCTGCACGGGGAGGTCTATAGTTGTACTCCAGGGCAGCTGTAATCTCCCTGCGCTGCATACACAATTGTGATTGCATTTATGCACTTTATTAGAGAGAGTTTTGACCTGATTATACAAAATTTGAGAAGATAATTCTTAACAAGTTCAATTTTATTCTTTGCCTAATTTTATTCCTTTTCTTTTTCTTTCTTTTTTTTTTTTTTTTGTAGAGACAGAGTCTCACTTTGCCCTCGGTGCGTCACAGCTCACAGCAACCGCCAACTCCTGGGCTTAGGCGATTCTCTGGCCTCAGCCTCCCGAGTAGCTGGGACTATAGGTGCCCGCCACAACGCCCGGCTGTTTTCCTGTTTTGCAGTTCTGCTGAGGCCGGGTTTGAACCTGCCACCTTCGGTCAGTGGGGCCTGGGCCCTACTCGATGAGCCACAGGCGCCGCCCCTTTTCTTTTTTCTTTTAGCAAGGTAGTACACCATTGACCCAGTTGCTGGCCTTTCATAATCAGCTCTGTCTACCAAAGTCCACCCTCTGGGGACATTTGCAGACTGTGCCCCAGAAACGCTGCCTTCCACTAGCCTGTGTTCAGCGGCCGCATGCCGGATCAGTTTCCGTCTCTGCCCACTCCTTTGCCAGCTCTCCGTCCGCATCATGGCCTCCCCCACTTGGATCTAAACATCTGCTCCGCTTTGCTGTGGGTTAAAATAAACAGGAACTTCTCCATGCCAGCCTTAAGCTTTACGAAGTGTAGGTACTTTCATTGTTGTTATTTTTGAAAAACAAATAGGTATATTTTGTTTATATATTTTAAACTCCTTAAATTCTTTAAAGGAAAATATCCAACATGAAATCTGAGACAGAAACATGTAGGAAAAATCCTTCTATTAGAGAAAAAAAAACCACAGATTTATAGTAGAGAAAACACTCTACTGGACAGAATAGGCATTCCTATCCTGCAAAACGAGGTAAAGTTATGAATTCTGCACCCAGTTAGCTAGTGGTCAGCTGTTTGCAATAATACCCCTTTCCCAAAGCAAACAGTATTCTACACATGTGCTGCTTACCTCCCAGCCTTCATTCCTCCTTTGATGAACATCATCAGTTCACATGAGGAATATTCCTTTCCTACTTTCCATCCTCATCGTTTCACTAAAATTGACCCTATTCTTAGTTCCAAGAAAACAAGGCCATTAGTGTCCTCATACTTCTGGTCACATTGTGACCCCATTTAGGACAAACAGCAGTACATGCAGGACTTTTATTTGAGGACTAGATGAGAGCAGCTTTCTCTGCTCAAATTCTTTTCTACACTGAGGCCCCTCCACTACCACCCTGGTAGCTGGAACTGCTGATAGGGAATGGGCTGAAGCCAGGTAATGAGGACTGCTCTATTCAGCGTGCTGAGTCACAGTGTCATGAGGACTGCTCTATTCAGCGTGCTGAGTCACGGTGTCGGCTGTCCTAAATGCATCTTGATCAGGCAGGAATTTTAATACTTGAGTTATTGTAGCCAAGAATATATGGTACTGCTGCACAGATTTTGACCCTTGAAACAACTAATCTAAGAGTAAAACCAGAATATGGGGCAGGACAAGACAGAGCAGAGAGAAATAAAACAGAGTAGAGGATTCTGGTGGCTCTTTTGAGCCTCTGTTGTCGAACTGCACCTGAAAGTAACTCATGGGTTAAGCACTTACGTCAACCATAAATCTCCTGATTTTCTTTTAAAAAGAATATTGTTAATTATTTTATTTTTTATTGTTTTGTATGTTTTAATGCTTAATTCATAGAAAGAACATTGTTCGAGTCCATTTTTTGAAAGGAAATTCAGAATATTATGGGGTTACAAACGTTTTAGTCACATGGATTGCTTTTGTACTGCTTGAGTCAAAGTTATGAATGTGGCCATCACCAAACAGTGTACACTGTTCCTGTTAGGTGAAATTTCACCAACTCGCAGTTGATTTCCATTGAGTTTTACTTTCATCTGTGCATATAAGCGCAGATTGTTAGTTCTAATTTAATAGTGAACTTATGTGGTGTTTGCTTCCATTCTTGTGATACTTTGCTTAGAATAATCTCCAGTTCTATCCAAATTGTTGTAGAATGTATTAATGTTTTTGAGTTTATGTTTATAGCTATTTTATGATATTCACAGGTGCTTATTTTCTATTTCTGTGGTATCAGTTGTAATATCATCATCTACATTTCTGATTGACCTTATGTGGGATCTTTATTTTCTATTTCTGGTTAATCTAGTTAGAGGTCTATCAATTTTATTTCTTCATAGTACCCAACATTTTGTTTCATTACTCTTCTGTATTATCGTTGTCGTTGTCGTTTTCTATTTTGTTTAGTTCTTTTGTTTTGCAGGCCTTAGGTTTGGTTTGCTCATCCTTTTCTATTTTCTTGAGATGATTTATTAGATTTTAGATTTGTGATCTTTCTGTAGTTTTAATGTAGGCATTTACAGCTATGAACTTTTCCTGTAGAATTGCTTTTGCTGAATCTCATAGACTTCGTGTTGCCTTTACCATTTAATGAGAGGAATATTTTGATTTTCATTTTAACTTCCTTCTGATACAATAATTGTTCAGTAGTAAGTTGTTTAATTTTCTTTTTTTTTTTTGCTTTTATAAATAAATAATTTTTAATAGAATTGAGTTTTCCTGCTGGAGTTGATTTCTAATGTTATTGCACCGTGGTCTGAAAAGATACATAGCATAATTTCTAGATTTTTTGAATTTCTTGAGACATGTTTTGAGATCCTCCCCAGAAGATGTTCCATGTGTTGATGAGAAGTATGTATGTATATTCAGTATTTTGGGGATAGAATGTTCTGTAAATGTCTGTTATGCTCGTTTTCTCTCATATCAGGTTTAAGTGTTTCTTTATTTTTGCTTGGAGGATCTGTTCAGTTCTTTTAGTGGGCTGCTGAAGTCCCCAGCGGTCATGATGCTGCTGTTTATCACTTTGTTTTGATGGAGTATGGTTTGCCTTATGGATCTGGGTGCACCTGGGTTAGGTGCATAAATATTTAGAATTATTATGTTTTCTTGTTGAATTGCTCCCTTTACCATTATACACATGTATAATGACCATCTTTATCTTTCTTTACTATTGATGATTTGAAGTCTATTTTATCTGATATGAGAATGGCTACACCTGCTTTCTTTAGCTTTTCATTTGAACATAATATTATTTTATATCCCTTAACCTTGATTTTAAATGAGTCCCTGTGGGATTGAGATGTTTCCTGGAAACAGCAAATACTTGGCTTGTATTTTTTTATTCACTCAACCGGCGTATGTCCCTTGAGTGGGGAATTCAAGCCTTTCACGTTTATGTAAATCAATACACTGGATACATTCATCCTGCTGACACCGCTTTCAAGCAATAGACTGAAAATTAAATAGGCAAATTTAATATGTAAATGATACATTTGTTCCTCATGAAAGGCAACTGATGAGGAGTTGTTATGGAAAAGCAGTTATCTATCCCCATGACTGAAATGCAAAAGAACGTGCTTCATTAACGGTCACTACAAATATACATTAATACAATGGAGTTGCGGTGAAGCTGCATCATCCATTGATTAAAGGTGTAAATTTGAATCTTACCATTTCTATAGTCTTGACGTATTTAATTTATAAATCTATTTTTATTTTTTAGTTGTATAAAGCTTTAAGAATAAGGAATTTATAACTGGTCTTATGCTTGTACATGCAAAATTATATATATAGCTATATATATGCATATATATATATATAGAGAGAGAGAGAGTTTAAGCCAATGACAAAGTGATTGTGCAAATATTTTTTTTTAAAGAGGTTAAGACATTAATTAAGCTAGAGAAATGGGGATTGACTCATTGAATGATGCATAGTAAGCTTGAAAGAGTAGCTTGAAATTATGTATTTTCTGCAGAATAGGCTAGATTACCTTGTTAGGTCATTACCACACAAATCTCTTTCAGTAGGATGGAGGTTAACCCAGTTACTTTGGCTACATAATATATCATTCCCAAACCTGATGACTTAAAACAACAACAACGATTTACCATGCTCATTGGTTCTGTGGGTTAAGGATTTGAACAGGACTCAGGATTGCTTGTTTTTGTTCTGTGATGTCTGGGGGTTTCCACTGGAAGATGTGATGGCTAGGAGTTGGAATCCTCTGAAGGATTGTTCATTCACACTTCTGGAAGATGATGCTAATGGTGGCTGGTGCTTCAGTTGATTTCCACATGAGCTTCCCACGTGGCCTGTGTGAGCTAGTTTTTGGCTTCCTCTAGGAGGGTGCCAACATTCCCAAGATAAAATGAGCAAAGCTGTCTATCTTGTATTTTATGAACTAGGCTTAAAAGTCATGTACATGCACATGTCACTTAATGATGAGGACACATTCTGACAAATGTGTCACTCAGTGATTTTTTAGTGCAATCTTAGAGTGTGCTTACACAAACCTAGGTTGCATAACCTACTACATGTATTGCTCTTAGGCTACAAGCCTGTGTATCATGTCACTCTACTGAATACGGTAGGCAACCATAATACAATGTAAGTATTTGTGCATCTAAATACAGTATGTGTACATCTAAGGTACAGTAAAAATATGTACCTTGTTGTACAATTACAATCGTAATAAAGCTTACAAAATGGTATGCCTGTATAGGACATTAACCTTGAATGGAGAGTGTAGAACTGGAAGTTGTTCTAGGTGAGTGAGTGGTGAGTGAACACAAAGGATAGGACATTACCATACCGTATTGTAGGCTTTATAAACAATGTGCACTTGGACTACACAAAACATAAAATAAAATATATAAAATATGTTTTTCTCTTCAATGAAATAATCTTCACTGAAACTATTTTACTTCATTAACTTTTTAATTTTTTAAGACTTTTTGACACTTTTATAATAACAGCTTAAAACACAAACATCAGGCATAATTGTTCAAATATATTTTCTTTATATTCTTACTCTATAGGCTTTTTTCTATAAGCTTAAATTTATTTTAAAACCTTTTTAATGAAAAATCAAGACACAAACAGACACATGAGCTTAGGCCTACACAGGTCAGGATCATCAACATCACCGTCTACCACCTTTACTTCTTGTCCCGCTGGAAGGTCTTTGGAGATAATAACATATAAAGTTGTCCTGTCCTATGATAACAATTCCTTCTTTTGGAATACCTCCAGAAGGATCTTCCTGAGGCTGTTTTATAGCTTATTCTTTTGTTTTGTAAGTAGAATAAGCACTCTCTAAAATAACAATAAAGCTACAGTATAGTAAATATCTATATTAGTAATATAGTCATTTATTTTCACTATCAAGGGTTAGGTACTGTATGTAATCCTGTGTGTTGCACATTTATACAATGGATTTACACCAGCAGCACCACAAACACATGAGTAATGCATTGTGCTATGCCTATGATGTTACTAGGTAATAGGAACTTTTCATATCCGTTATAATTTTATGGGACAACCATCCCATATGACTATGATGTTACTAGGTAATAGGAACTTTTCATATCCGTTATAATTTTATGGACCATATGCAGTCCAATGTTGAAATGTTACTAGGTGGTGCATGATGGTATTAGAAGTTAGTAACAACGGCCCACGTTCACAAGGAAGAGTGTTAGACAATCCTTTTTGATGGGAGTTATATGAAAGTTCTGGAGAAACATGTAGGACCAGAGATAATGCTGTTGATATTTTGAGAAAATATAATATTCCATAAAGCCTATGTGAAGATGTAGGATCTTCTTACTCTCGGAGATCTTTCGGATACATATTCAATTTTTTTCTTTTTTTTCTTTTGAGACAGAGTCTTACTATGTCACCCTCAGTAGAGTACCATGGTGTCACAGCTCACAGCAACCTATAACTCTTGGGTTTAAGCGATTCTCTTGCTTCAGCCTCCCAAGTAGCTGGTACTACAGGCACCTGCCACAAAGCCTGGCTATTTGTTCTTGTTGTTGTTGTTTAGTTGCCATTATTGTTTGGCAGGCCTGGGCCAGGTTCTAACCCACCTGCTCCAGTGTATGTGGCTGGCGTCCTAGCTGCTGAGCTACAGGCCCTGAGCCATATTCAATTGTTTATATTTGTTCTCTCAGTAACTTTAAACATAGAGGCCAGTTGTGCTGATGCACAATTGCAGTCCCAGTGGAGCTCAAAAGGTTACTTGAGCCCGGGAGTCCCAGGTTGCAGTGAGCTATGATTGTGCCACTGCACTCTGGCCTGAGTGATGGCACGAGACCTCATTCAACAAAAGAAAAATAAAAAGTCTTAGGGGAAACTAATACATACTACTTACACTGTTCTAAGCACTGTAATGTATGTTTGCTGTATTATTTAAGACTATTCAATTCTGTTACAGAAACTGAGAGAAGCATTGAATGGGAGCAAACACTTGTGAGATGTGAGAGATTCACGGTATGTTACGTATAAATAGTAAATAAGTTATTAACCTGTTAAGCGTGTTAAAGATGGAATAAATGCAACATCTGTGTATTGAATATAGATAAAAATAATGGAGCAAATGAGAGTGCCACTGACAGAAAGGACTGGAAAACTAAGTAAGTAAATCTTAAATATTCATAAAGTAAAATTATGCCATTTCCAGAATGACAACTATGTTTCCCTAAATCTGACGCACATTAGTGAGATAAATTCTGGCCCCACATGTGCTTTTCTCAAGAACAGGCAAAATCCATAGCTGCTCAGCAGGCTAATTTATGGCGAGCTACAGCTGTGCTCGGATACGCTCCCTTCTGCATCTCTCCAAAAGAGAAAGTGTGTTGGTTTCACCATTTGTCAGCTGAGTGCTCTTGGCCATCATGACCTATGGTCCTCATAACTACACCACCAAGGAGGAAGGCTGATGCAGTGAAACAGAACATGAACAGTAACTTCAAGAATCAGACAGTATGGGTGGCGCCTGTGGCTCAAAGGAGTAGGGCACCGGCCCCATATACTGGAGGTGGCGGGTTCAAACTCAGCCCTGGCCAAAAACTGCAAAAAAAAAAAAAAAAAATCAGACAGTAAGATCTTCCTCATACCTATCCTAAATAGTCAAGACCATATCTTTCCTCTTGCAGTAAGTTCCCACTTTACTTAATAGGGTGTGGCTTATCTGCTTATTCATTGTGGCTTGGTACCCCTTCAGTGAAGTGGCATCTGAGGACATTGGCTCTCTCCATGGCTGACAAAAAGCCCAAGGAAAGACTCAAGACAGAGCAATAATCATGTTAGCTTGAATGTAGTGGGGAAGAATGGTTCCAATGCATAGTCTAAGATTCAGAGGCATATACCACTTAGTAACTAATGAAAGCCTCCTGCAAACAACAGGGCCTGTCAATGAAGCCGATCAGATTCCAGATTCCATGGGCAGCTAATCAATGAATCAGACACAGCTGCAGAGTTGGAAAAGGAACTGCATTTGAACAAGAAACAAGGATGTCTACAGAAAAAGGAACCTGTTTCTTTATTCCAGAGCTCTGTTCCCACAGACTAAGAATGCATTCTCAGTTAGTAAACCATAACTTGGTTTTACCATATCCTGATACTGCGGTATTGTTTCCACTATCTTTTCATTTTCTTCTTACCCCTTACTTTACTGTATGTAAAGGAACTAGTGCTTGTGCACAAGCACAAACATCATAATGATTTTCTTCTAAACGAATGCTGATAATGTTTCGAACAACATCAAATGGAGATGGCATGGAAAAAAATACTGATTCTGTGAAAATATCCCCTTCTCCATCAGTGGCATGCTCATTCAGCTCTTATCTTTTCATCCCAGTAAGTTATTTTATTTTACTTATTAACAAAAAAAAAAACTAAAAATTCTTCCTTATTTTGCTTAGTTAGACAATTTTGCTATTCTTCATTTGTTATTGGAAAACCAAGTACAATTCTACAACTTTTCTGAATTTGTCTTTAAGTAGGGATAAATTGCTCTTAAAATAAAGAATCCTAGGTAGTTTTCCCTTCAATCCAAATGTCTGGTTAAAATGAACACCGTGTTTTAAATGAAAATAAATACATTGATTTAGTAAACTGGGTGATGTTTTTGTTCCATGATCTCTGGGATGGCCTGACTACTAGTAGACATGGAGGCCACCATTGCATCAAGGCAAATTCCTACCTTGGTAAGTGTTTTATAAGTGATATATTGTTAAAGCCACAAAACAACCTTCAGCGGAAGTAATTATATTATTATCATATAGATCAGGAAACTGATGCTCAAAGAGGGTAAGTAACTTGCCCTAGGCAGCACAGAAATAAAGGAGAAAACTTGATCTCATGCCTATGGCTTGAGATAATATGGCTTCACATCCCATGTTCTATTTCACTAAACTCATTCATTTTTATATCTTTAATATCTAATATGAGGTCCAACACACAATAGACATATTGTTTGATGATTTTAATTAAATGAATGAATCCTGCTTTTGGTTTATTTGCCAGGTGCCTTATGGTAAATTATATAACTTCTTTAAGACTCAATTTCCTCAGCTAATGCAGTAGAACCTCCAAAGTTGACCAAGTCCCTACACTTACCATTTCCTTTGGTTGACCTAATTTTCACAGACTGAACATGTACTCAATGCAAGACTGACCTTTACATATTGGCCATTACTATAAGTTGTATCTTGACCACGTGCACTGTGACATGCAATATTAATTTACCCTCTATAACTTGACCAGTTGAGTCCACTCTACACTGAGGGGCAGAAGGTTGCCCCTTAGTTGTATCATTTTTCAAATATAAGCTGTTTTTCCACATTTTATTATTACCACATATTGAATTCGACTTATTGTTCTATTGTTCATCACATGTTGCAGACAAAATTTCAACATGAAGGACTGGTCTGAATTATAGGTACATCCAATAGTTATTGAAAAATTGAGATATGATCACTTAAAAGGAAGAATTCAAAGCACTGAAGGGAGAGGTTGTTCTTCTACATTTTTTGGAAAATAGTAGCCAAAGAAAAACAGTGGAACATTTTGGAGTTGGAAAGACCACAGTGAACAACATCCAAAAAGGCAAATGTGAGTACTTAGCTATGGTAAGAAGCGGAGACCTGCAGTAGGAAAGGAGGAAAACTTTGCTCTATGACATCAATGACGCTACATTAAGCTGCTTTGAACAAATTAGGGCAATTAATGCTCGAATCTCTGGGCCAATGATCCAAGCAGTTACTAAAAATTCCACACAGGAATTCAGAGTGACTCAGAGTGAATTCAGAGGGATTCAGATTTCCAAGCATCAAGTGGTTATCTCAAGAAATTTAAAGTGTGACATTAGATCTCCCAGAAACTCTTGTGTGGTGAATTCAATGAAGTTCCTGTAGAAGTTGTGGAAGAGTTCATCAAAAAGTTCCCAGACTTCAGCAGAGGCTTCAAAAATGGTGACATCTGTAATGCTGACGAGTGCAGACTCTTTATCATGATTATACCTGACACAGCTTGTCAGGAAGGGTCACAATGTAAGTGCAGAAATCTTTTCAAAGAACATTTCACAGTTTTGCTTTGCACTAGCTCAACTAGAGAGAAACTGAAGCCTTTGGAGATTGGTAAGTCAGCAAAGCTATGCACATTCCAGAATCTGAAGCCAGAAGACTTGCCCATCACTTAGAGATCAAACAAATGGGCATGGATTATTGGTGTCCTATTTGAAGAATGGGTAAGGGACCAAGTGGGTCAATGACCAAAAAACGAAGAAGAAACAATCTATTCTGCTGACAGTAGACAATTGTCCTGGCCACCCACAATGAATCATTTCACAAATGTGACATTGAAATTTCTGCTTCCAAACATGACTTCAAAAATCCAACTTCTTAACCATGCATCATCAAACATTTAAAAAGCACTCCTGAGCCCAGCCCCTGTAGTGGATCATTACTGAAACAAACCTGTGGTCCATTTGTGGGAAAAACTTCACCTCGGGATCAGTTGTGCTTGGAATAAAGTTCAGCCAGAAATGATACAGAAGCATTTCAATAAAGTTGGATCTGTCACAATCCGAGAGTATGACGTTTTTCCCCCATCAGACAGTCCATCTCCCATGGCAGAATTCAAAGGAGTCGATTTTGAAGGTTTTGTTGCAATGGATGATAAGGTGGTAACCTATAACGAACCTGACCCAGAACCAATTTTCTAAGCAATAGTGACTGAAGTACAGACTGACATAAAAGTGCATGAAGCAGCTGATGAATTGGAAGAAGCAAGTGAGGATGAAACAGAAATTGCAGAGATTCCCAAACGAGACCTCATCAGATATCTGATGATGTAATTGAGGACATTTGCAGTAGAAAAATCCCCAGGCATGCTGAGTGCTGTAGTCAGCCTTGAGAAAGAGAAATCTCCAGATTTTTCTCCCAAGTTGGTGGGAGTTTATCACATGCGAATGGAGCCCGAGCTGATGTATGGGGGCTAGGTTGAAGTCAATAGTGAGTCTGGAGATACTTGCATCTCTGGAATCTCCCTCTCACATTCTACTTTTCTTTGGAATTCTTGCCCCCAAAGCAGCCAAAGCTTTCAGGTCCCTCTTGACTATCAAGAACCCCTCATAGTGGTGATGTCATAGTCACCATTTTAGGCAACTCTGAGGTTTCCAGCCCATAACACATTTTGTCCCAATACCTTTACCTCACATGCCTGCTGACCAGGTCATGTGACACACTGACTTATGCTATCGGATTCGTAGTGGACATAATCTCAATATAGCTTCTTATTCAAAAATTATTAACCTTTTTAAAAGGAAGCCTAGCGTCTTAATACAAAATCTGGGAACATTTTGTTCCATGGGCTATATACACAATGGGAAAACGTTACTGAATGACAAGGTCTGGAAGTCTACTGAATTAGAAAGTCTGCTGTTTTCATTGGTCTACTTACATGACTGCCAACGTGACTGAGAGATCTTTGAAGAAGCTGTTCTTGCATAATTTGCTTTGTATACTCATTGTTGGATATTTCTTAGGTATTAATAAATACAATTTGAATGTAGACATATGTCTCATTTTTGGATACTGAAGTGAATTATTGTTTTTCAAGGACACTTGAGAATCTAACTAGCATGATTTCAGAGTTTTGAGCCAAGGTGAACAGAATTGCAGTCAAAAAGTCTCTGACTGCAGTGCAGCTGCACTACTTCGTCCTATTCTCAGCAGTGATATTGGTTTGTGGTGGAAACCAATGCAGGGACGTGGAAAAAAGGACCTGTTGGTCTGCTGGAAACAGACAGAGGAGGTGATCCAAGTGTCCCTTGTCGAATCCTAATGAACCCTTGTGGAAAGTAGTGCATTTCCACATAAATAAAATTGATCCTCCCATCTATTGATGACCAAAGAGATGAAAGTAGCAGTTAGCGAGGGAGATGAAATGGCAATCGTCCAAATCATTCTGTCTAAAGGCCTCGTCCAAAAATGGAAGCATCTGAAAGTTGATAAGAACTCTTAGCGACACTTCTTCCTTGACGGAACATTTATTCTCAGAACATTAAGATATTTTCTTCAATCACTTTCCTTAAATAAGTTGCGTATTTGAACTCTCAGGCTGTGAACTTTCAAAAATGCTATTCCCACTGAGCTGCTCTCTGGATAACCACTTAGTCTTTTCCATTTTTAAGACTGCAATTGTTTTCCAGCAAGATTGGCCAAGTTGAAGAGACTTCAGTTTGCTAAATTACTATGGGTGATTGACTCCTTGTTTGGGCAGAACTTCTTACTCCTGTGGAAACAATAGACGCTTATTAAAGTCCTTGTTGAATCTCTCAGCCAGTCTGCAGAAAAACTGCAGTTTTTCTCCATATAGCCAATCAGTGGGATTTCACTGTGATATCCTACCAGGAAATTAGTTGGTGTATCCTGCCCTTTTCATTTAACCAGTTTGCAGAATATTTTCAAGGATCAAATAAATTAGCTTTTCTACTTCGAACAAAAAATTTCCAATCTATCTGGTTGAGATATAATAGAAGATATATTTAAATATCAAGTCCATTAATATATACATGATTTTGTCACATTCTTCAGAACAGATTAATACACGATTTTATAATTTATAAACTCAACAACCTACTAGGAGTTAGCCATCTATTGTTTTTGTAAGTGATGTTTATTATCTATCAACGTGTTTCCCTTTTGCCTGAAAGTGTGTGGTGAAGCAGCTCAAGACCACCCAGTTGCTGTTTCTGCCTTCAGTGGCCTGAGCAGTGGGAGCTGCACACCAGGCCTCTGTGGCAGGCAGCCCTGCAGTTTTCAGTGGGGAGCTGCTGAGTAGGCCCAGAGGACACCTGCAGCCTTCAGACCAGTCTGCAACCTTGAGTTGACTAGTAGTATACTAAGGACCTGGAGCAGCTCAATTACCCTGAGATCCCCCTTAGTCACAGCTTTTTCAGGGACAGCTCTTTCCCCTTTCCATCTCTTCATGATCTCCGTAGAAGCGGAGATCAGGCATGACCTCCCCTAGCTGCTCATGGGAGGTGGTGCACACGTGCACACAACTTCAGAGGCAGCATCTACCACCTCAGAACCACGGAGAGAGCTTCCTTGCATGGGATAATGATGTCCACATCACACACAGGACAATCTGTGGTGCATACAGCAATGGTAAGCAGGTTAACAAAGGATGCCTCTGTAGAACAATGTACTGGAATATCTGTTATGAAAATTTCCTCACTTGCCAGAGAGAATGTTCCAGTTGTATTGTTCAGCTGGCTTCTCTAGGATGGGTTTGTGGTTTTAATCACATGGGAAAACAGAGAGATGAGAACTCTTATAATTAACCATGAACACTCAAATCTCAGTGGGTAAGAATTATGTCTGTAATGTAAATTTTGGCTGTTTATTACTTATTTATTTAATGTTTGATTTTTAATTGGTAAATATTTATCACATATCACATGTTGTGAAATATATATACATTGTAGAATCACTGAATCTCACTCATTAACATATGCATTACCTCACACAGTTACCATTTTTGTGAGAACATGTCTAGTCTCTAAGCATTTTTTTGAGAATAAAATATATTGTTATTAATGATATATGGCTACCATGTTGTACAGTAGCTCTCTTAAATGTATTTTTCCTCTCTAACGGAACTTTCATATACCTTAAGCAGCATCTCCTCTCCCCCCAGTCCTGTTAATTGCCATTCTACTGTCTACTTGTATGAGTTTTGACTTTTTTAGACACCACGTGGTATCTAAAATCTCTGTAGATCATGTGCTATTAGTCTTTTTATACCTATCTTATGTCACTTAACATAATGTTCTTCAGATTAATCCATATTGTCACAAATGACAGTATTTCCTTCTTTACTGATGCCGCATAGTATTCCCGTGGGCACACACCACATTTCCCGTATCCATTCATACTTTGATGGACTAGGTTGGCTCCATGCCTTGGCTTTTGTGAATTAAGATGCAATGAACAGGGGTGTGCAAGTGTGTCTATGAGATGCTGATTTCATTTCCCTTGAAAAATATGTATATATGCAGTAGAGGGATTGTTGGGTCATGTGGTATGTATACGTATAATTTTTTGAAGGCCAACTAAGGAGTTTACATTCTCACCAGCATTGTGAAAGAGTTCTCTTTTCTTCACATCCTTGCCCATGTTGGCTGTTTAGATGTCGGAGTTCAGGGTGCTTTTAGATATGTTATGAAAGTGGTATTAATAGAACATAGTATCACATATCTTTCCTAGATTCATCATCATTTTAAATACACTCACAGAAGTAGAGCCAGAGGAGACTTTAAAGATTATCTCTATGTTTTTTTCATTTTATAAATGGGAAAATTAAATGTCCACAACTCATGGATCATGTTTCACTGTTATAGATTAACTACGTAAAAATAGCAGAGCCGATCACTGGGCTAGTTTACAAAAGGCTATTTTCCTTTTGAGATCGTGATGGATGCTTAAGTTTTTATATGCGGGTGTATTCCTGCTTCCAGTCATTATCAAAAGCAATATTGCTATGTGTGTGTGCTAAAAGTGCTATTAAACATTGAAAATATAAATTTTGGTAATAACTATAAAATCATAACTATATTTATCGGGTCCATACTACGCTCTATCTGGAATTGTCTTAAATTCTGTCCATTTATTCACTTGCAGCTATTCTATGAAGCAGTACTATTATTCTACTTGTTTTACAGGTGAGAAAATTGAGCCAGAGTAAGTAACTTGCTAAGATTGTATTGAGAGGCTGATCTAAGATTAAGCCTGGTAATGTGACAGTTGAGTTTTACTATCTTAGCCAACACAATAATGAAGAGGGCTCAAAAGTTATTTAAGAATGTCTATATAATCTTAAGTAATTAAAAAACTAGTATTTTGGCCTTTTGCCTGAAGATTTTTCTTTAGTTTTTCTGTGGTTGAGCCCAGAAATCAATATTTAAAAATGAAAATTCTCTGAATGTTTGTACTATACAGCTTGGTTTGTGGATTTTCAGGGAGGAAAATAAACTTCCTATTTATTACTTCCTATTTTATTACTACTGAGATCATTGTAATATATTTTATCTCTAATTTCTCTATTTTTCAGGTCCTACTCTTCTAAAGCCTTTGAGTTCAAAGTGTAGTCATGTGAGGAGTTACGAAGACCCAGAAAGAAGATCTAAATTCTAAAGGAAGGTAATATTTATAGCTGAATTTATGCAATGACATTTTACTATTAACATGGGTTAAAATATAAGTGTTTATGATGTACTGGTTAGCCTTTCTCTTTGCTGAATAATCATCATTATCCTCCAGGGAAGGTCCATTGACTACAATGAAATAACTGATTCCATAGTGAGCCTGAAATTTTCCCTTTTCTGAAATCTAAAGTTCAAGTTGATTTGAAGTTACTCACATCTGTTCTAATTGATTCTACACAACAAAATAACTTTGTTACTTTAATTAATGGATATTAATTTTAAGTCCTGTTAATAAATAAAATGATGTTATTTTACTTTTCTACCTGGTGCCATGTTGGAACTCCAAAATTAGTATTTGGGAATTCCTCAAGTCTGCGTTTGATGAGTATTTTTATGGCCAATTGACAAATACTTTATGGCTTAATGAAGTGCAAAAAAATGATGATTTAAAGAAAATGCATACTTAAAAAATGAGAACAAGAAAATTATAGATGTTAAAAAATTTTCATAAAGTAATTAGTAAAATTGTACCTTTTTATTTCTTGAAGGTAATCATGTCAAATGTTTTATAGTTCATTAATTTTGATTCTGTAGTAAATTTATATATTTTCCTATTACTGATTGAATAGAAAAATAGTTTTCTGTATCACTTTTAGACATTTTTTTCCCCAGAGAAAATAATACCAATGCAATGTTAAGATAAATGAGTCTGCGCATAGTTCCATGTCTGTGGTGCTATGATAATGTGGAGCCCCAAATCTCTTGCCAAAGTTTGCTGCTGCTATTGTAAGGTGGAATAAGTGAAAATCATTTTCTTTAAATATTTTCAAGCTATAGTTATTTGAAAAATGGAATTAGTTTTTTCAAGCTTACAGCCAATATTCACTTCATTTTACTTAGCAAAAGAAAGAAAGGTGGGAAGAAAAAAAGAAACCATTTAGGTATGTTTCAAACACCATAAAAAGGAACATTATTTTTCCCTAAAAAACTTATTATCTTAACCATCATGAAAAAATTCCAACAGTTTTTCCACAAGTACACAAAAGAAAGGATACATTTTTCTTTCTGAAAGTGATTGTTTGATGATTCTTAATTCACAAATTGGCTCAGGAAGTGTGGCTTTCTTTAAACATTAGTATTCCTATGCTTTTGACATTTCATAGGTAAGTGAAACTTTTATGCATAATGCATAAGAGAATTTTTGCATATTTAAAATTTCACAGGGACCAAGACTATTTTATTATGCTGCTTTAGAAGATAAAATGTAGTTGCTATTTATTCTGGTATGTTGGAAAATAACATTAATATATCAAAATGAAAGCTGTATTTAGTTTTCATTCTTTCGTCTGATTGGATAATCTGTATTACTCTAGATTTGTTGATATTTCAAATACATTCAATTTAGTTATTTAAACCTCATGAAAAATATTAGCCCATGATAGTGTTACTTTCTATGATCAATGTGGTCGGGTAATTTTAAATGTGTGTTAGTATGTTGAAGGGGATTTTGGAAGTAATTGCAATTCAAAATGCAGGAATACGTGTCCTTCTGAAAATTTTCTTGGTGTGGGATAATAACAATTTCTTCCTATTTTTCTAATATCTGCCAAATGTATGAGGAGACATTAGTGCCATATTTAGTGAAGTGTGAATCCTTTGGGTCTGCCATTCTTACTGCCCATCATATGAATGAATGCCTTTGTGTAAAAGTTCAAAGAAGTGCGAGGCATTAGGAGTAAAAACATCTCTCTTGTGCTTTTCATGAGTCATATTGTTGCTTTAGCTTATGTCTCTGTGACCGTATTTACTTGATTGTAGGAGATGTTATAAACTGACAATGAATTCAGTGAAAAGATTGATGAAATTCTTTATGTGGGACTTTGTGCAAACATGTTATTTGATCAATTGATAGAGTTGTTTGTTCTTCATTTGGATGTCATTATATAGAAAGTACGGCATAAATATTGTGATGTGTAGGTTTGGCAATAAAGCCTTTGACTAATTTCTAAGGAAGTTGTAAGGAAATGGGAAGAAATCTGAATTTGAAAGTCAGAAAGTATACATGGAATGTCTAGGTTGCATTACGTTTTTCTTATCCATGAAAGAAAACTGTTAATAAAATATTTATTCAAATATTTCCTCAAGACAAAAATGATGTTGTATAAAAGTGTTTGAAGAAATATTTTATATTTTGTTAAAGTTATTTTAAATTCACATCTACATTGTTATTTTATTTGTTGCACTTCTTACTTAATTTGGATATTCTTAGGCTTTCAAAGATGCCTTGCCATTTATTTTAATATAAGATAAATTAATCAGCATTAGTATTCCCATGCATTTGATATTTCATAGCTAAGTGAAACTTTTATGCATAATGTATAAAATGTAATCGTAATTATTAATTTATAATTAATGTATAAATTATTAAAGTATCATAATCATAACATATAAATGTAATCATAATTATTTTCTTAAGGGTGACACCTTTTTTCACACAGGCAGAGTGGGAGTAAGGATGGAGCACTATACATCGGAAAACACTTCAAGATTTGGCAGAGATTTGTATGGCTAAGCTCTCAAATGACAGATAACTATAACAAAAAAGACAAATTTGTTTATATTAAACCAAAAATCTATACAACAAAAAAAGAGTGAAGGAAGAGACAGTCTGTTGAATGGGAGAAAATAATTGCAAACTACTCAACTGATGAGTAACTCAAACAACTCAATAAAAAATAAAACAAATCTCTTTAATAAGTGTGCTAAGGACATAAGTAGACATTTCTCAAAAGAAGATATACAAATGGGCAACAGGTTTATGAAAAAGTGCTCAATTTCAGCAATCAAAGGGAAATAGAAATCAAAAACACAATGGAATATCATCTTATCTCAGAATGGCCAGTATCAAAAGACAAAAAATAACCAATTATGGTGACAATGCAGAGAAAAGGAAAGGCCTATCCACTGCTGGTGGGAATGTAAAGTAGCAACTCTTGAAAGCAGTATGGAAACTTCTCAAAAAAACTAAAAATAAAATTAGCACAGAATTTAGAAATCTCACTACTGGTTTTTTATCAAAAAGAAATGAAATCAGTATGTCAAAGGGATACCCGCACCTCAGAGATGTCGCCTTGTGAGGGATGACAATTTAATTTGTGAACTTGCTACTGTACAAATAACTCAGTATGGTTTCATAATCTCAGGAGCAGTGTCTCGCAGCCATGTTTTTTTCGGGAGTGGCAGTGTCTTGCTGAGTGGTGCTCATTGTTTGGTTGTGTGTTGTAGGATGACAGCTCTGATGGTCATTCTAGAAAAAGAGTTCTGAAATTGCTTTGAAGGATGGACTATGAACTGACGCCAGTGGACAACTTCCCCAGGGGAGAACTTTGAAGGTGCCCATAGGGATACTTAGCAATGAGGCATGTAGCACTTTTTCTGGGATAAGTTTATGAATTCAATTGTTCAGCCTTATTGAAACATGGATATCTTATTATAATTCTCTTGTCTATGCAGTTTGTTTGGTGATGGAGCATGGGCTTTCTGAAGTTGGCCACATGGGTTTGGCTTCATGTACTTGACTCAGTAAAGCTTGCCTACATTTCTTATTTTTCTATTTATTAATTTTGCTGTTATTGTTGTTTCTGTTGCTTTCACTCCCTCTACAGCTCCTTTCTCAATCAATTTAGTCTCTCAAAAATAAAATTGATATACTACCTCTTTATTCTTTTATTGTCTGAAATTTCATTCATTGCATGCTTTATGAAAAAAATGGACAAAGATGTTTTCCTGGTATTTTATTAAACATGTCATTTATAGTAAGTGGCTACAAACCAAAGTCAGGCAATGAAGTGTAGTGTTTATATAAATATATATTTAAGAAAATATTTGAAAACAAAAGGCTTGAATCATATAAAGTAATTTATAATCTACTGTAGATAAAAAGTATTATGGCAAAGTAATTCTCATATATTTTATAGTCAAATTTAATATGTATGTTTTATATAATCTAAGGTTTCTTATAGACAGTCTCCAAATTAGTTTATCTGAGGAAGAAACAAGTGACTTAGTGATAAAATAATACAGAAAAAGAATAATATTAAATGTTAGTCAGGTAGTGCTCATATAGGAGAAGGACACTAATATGACATGACTAAATCTATAGCCAATAACTTAGAATTAGATAAGAGAGAATTTAGAAATAATTTTTTATGTTTTTTACAGAAAAAGAAGCCAAGGTCATATAATTAATTTGTAGTAGATCCATAATTGACCTTCTAGATCACCAAGTAATCACTTGTCTGACCACTATTTGCTTCATTGCATAATGTTTCATATAGCTATCCTTTTATATTAGCTTAGGACAAATACATGTTACTGCACATTACAAAAATAAATGCCCTTGTGTCACATGTCACTTCTGACACCACTTGCCAGGGCCCAGGAGTAGCCAGGTCTTGGGCCCGGCTTAACTAGGTTCCCGACGTGGACCACTAAGTTACCTTGCTCTGGTACAGTTTCTCTTAGGTGCCTGAGGGCTATCTACTTCAGAGAGAGAGAGAGAGAGAGAGAGTCTTAGAGAGAGTAAAGCAGTCTTCTTAGAAAGATAGATCTTAGTCTTTAGCAGAGCTTGGTAATCTTCAGCAGAGAGACGCCGTGCTGGCGTTCTACAGGCAGGAGAGGACACAAGAGTCAGAGTAAGCAGGTCTGTGACAGAATGCGCATGCTCCCGACTGCCTTCTCCTCCAGCCTAAAATAAGGCAAATCTGGTGCCTCTCAACACCACAGGTGTAGAGACTGCCAATTTACCACTGCTCTCATCTCGTGAGCTCTCATGCTTGTTAGGAGAGCCAAATTCCTCTCTATGCCCTTTCCACCCAGGTGTTACATCATTGAACTATACAGGTATTTCTTATAACTCTCGCCCCTCGTAGCCATAGGCTATATGGGCTGCAACACCCTTGTGTGTGTGTGTCTCTGTGGTGATATTACTATATTGTCAACAAGAGAGTTTAAGTTATTTTTACTATAATGGCCGTATATTCTACTCTCTGATTCAAGTTTTCTTTCTTAGTACTGAATTTCACCAAGGGTCAATTTAAAAAAAAAGATGGTTAGAATTAGGAATATGGTCCCACTTCATATTGTGGCACTAATCTATCTGGCCCATTAAAAAGAAGCCACGAATTCAGTAATACTGGAGTCATCAGCAGCAGACTGTTAGCAGGTGAATTTACCAGGTTTAGAAACTCCAGAAATTAAAAGCTTTTATGTATTTAAATCCTTGACGATCAGACAATTTTACGACTGTGGCTCTAATAGATGAAAATTAGGTGGGAACAAAGTGAGGGAACAGGAGGAAGTTAGTTACTAGAGTGCTGCTACTTAATATGAGTAGATCCATCCAAGTTTGAAAAGCACTAGATATTTAAATGTGCAGCATATATGAAAACTAAAGGGAAATATACCTAATGAATGGCAGGGTCTGTTTCTAACTGCAGTGACTATATAGAAATTTTGGCACGCCATTTTCTGTAATTTAAAAATTTGATGAGGAAAATACCCATTAAGACCCTTATCAGTTTATGGACTGGGGTGGGATTATTACCTAAGGCATACTCTTGAATTTTTTTTAACAATTCTAATCTCGCATCATCTCAATGGCTCTTTTTCCAGTGATTTCTATAAATGGCGCCATTAAAACCACACTGAAGATTATCCAATACTTCTCTTCATTCTTGGCTTCTCTGTATCTCATGTCCTTTAACACTCACCAGCTCTAATTAAAGTGAAGTTGGACATTTTTTAGAGAAGAGGACTCTTCAGCTCACTATTGTTATCAATCCTTATTTAAAGTCTATTACTTACCAGTTATGAGTCTGAAAGCAGAGAAGAAATGGTGCCTTGACTTTTCAAGCTGTGAGAGCAATGATATTTCTTCCTTTTATTTTAGTTTGTTCTATTTTTAGACACCAAATGTAAAGAATAGAACTTGATCTTAGTCTGTGACACACAGTACATATTTCAAGTCATTTCATCATAAGGATGACAAGGATGAAAAAGAGCGCTCACAGTTAATCAAGAGCCAAAATGTCAATGTTGCACAATGCTTTACTTTGGGAAATCAAATTTCGTCACCCAGGTATCTATTTGGGTTTTTCATTAGATGAAATAAAAGTAACTGCTATTAAAGTTGAAGTATTTTTAAAATACTTGGCCTGACAGAACATGTTGGTAGATCTAAGATAAGGGTTTTCCTGACTTCAGAATTAAGTATTTTGTTCTGTGGTGGAGTGACGTGTCAATTTTGTTCTAATACAACTTTCATGCATCCTAACCTCCTGATACCTATGTCGGCAAGAATATTTAAACCCACGACATTGGCTCAGTCCAGGCAGACACAAGACCGAACACTCAAGGGCCCAGAGTCGTCCTCCCAGTCCGCTATGCATTGGGTCCAGTGGTACCAGTTACCCTGTGTGTCCTGACAGCCGTTCACCCCTGGCCACTATTCTGTTGAGATGGTCCTGTATGCCCTTCGGGGTCAGTCCTGGGAGGTCTGTGGACCGGTCCTGGGGCAGCAGCACCTGAAGCTCTTTGGCCCTGGCCGGATGTTCTCTTCCTGCCTCAGGTACTGGGAGTGAAGGCGCAGGGCCTCGGGCTCCGCAGGCCAGACCGTACAGCAGGGATGCGCCCTCCGGGGTAAGGAGGTCTGCCCGGGACGATGCACCCTCCGAGGTTAGGAGGTCTGCCCGAGACCATCTCCCTTCACCACAGCTCCTTCCAGTTTGTCTGTCGGAAAGGGCCCTGGAGATGGGTCTTGGCTTTGGCCTCCTGCCTGTCCAGCTCTGTACTGGGCTGCTTTGGGTGCACAGGGCTGTCTGTCCGCACGGCTGCTTCTGGGTCAGAGGTTTGATCATGATGTGCTGATCTGTCTCAACGCTCTTAAACCTGACAGGCTTGACGCTCACCTGGGCTGCTTGCCAGTCCAAATCAACTGTGTATTCACGAGGCTGGTACCTGTTCTTTGTACTGTCAGAGCCACCCTAGGAGGCAGCACCACTGTCTGCCCTGCAGGAGTCCAGGAGGATTCTCGCTTGGGGCAGGAGAGGCCCTGCTGCTGGGAGCAGCAGGCCCGCCTTGCACCCTGGCGCTGCCAGTCTGTGGTGGCCCTGGGGCTGCGCCCGGCCATGCACTCTTCCTCCCCTTGGGGAGAGAGGATGGCTGTGCCAGCAGAAGCATGAAGACATCTGCCTGGCGTCGAGTGCTTGGAGCCCAGGAGAGGGAGAGGGCTCTTGGGGTGTAGGAGGCACGGAGTTTTGCACACCGCCCCCACACCCCCGCCCCCTCCCACCGTGCTTCTGCTGCAGCACCTCAGCTTTTTCCTGCAAGCAGGGGCTGAGGTGGGGTGGGGGGACTGGCCCAGGCGAGGGGAGCTGGTGTGGGGCCTCCCCGGCTTGACAGGGATCTCACAGCACTGCAGGTGGTGGACATCTTGCTCCAGGAGCTGTCCTGGGGCCCGCCCGCCCACTGCAGTCCAGGAGCAGAGGATCCCACTGGTGTGTTGGAGGGTGGGGGTGTGAGTTGGGGACCAGAGCGTTGTGGCTAGCTCTGGAGACCTTGGGAAGGGACCTAGAGTCGGCGAGGTCACTCTCTGTCCTGCTTACCCAATCACTGATCTGGCAACATCTGAAGGCCTTTGGAATTCTTCACATCGAGGATGGTGTTGGGTGGGCTAGCCGCTCCTGCCCCTGACCAGCCGCTGGCAGCGCCTCTGTCTGCCCAGCCGGCCACCCCTGAGGGCCCCGATGCGACGCCTCTTACCAGGGCACCGGCTTCAGAAACTGGTGTCAACTCCGCAGCATCCTCTTGGCCCACTTGACCATCACTTGCTTCTTGCTTTGCTTGCTGACATTGTTGATGAGCTTCCCAAGTCCCTTTTCGTCCAGTGTCTCTTTGGTAAAGGGCTATTTGCCCAGGCTGGAGATGACTTCCAGCACCGCCACTGTGTTCCGCAGGCTGCTCTGCGGGTCGACGGTCTGCAGCAGCCTCCCTGACCTGCTGGCTCGTGCACTGAAGGAGCTTCCACGTCTCCTGGAGCAAAGGACACGAGGCTGCTCTGCAGAGACCGACCGGGCGAGGGATGCTTCCCCGAGGGAGATGCTCTCCAAAGGGTCAGCTGAAATGTCTTACTTTTAAGGTTTTTGTTTGTTTGTTTGTTTTTCAATTAACACAAGAACCATATTTTGGCTCCAAAGTAAATAATTTTTTATTCGAAAAATCGCTCCGTGCCAGATAGTATACAGTGCTGAGTGTACAAGTTAAGTACATTAACTGTTCTTGCCCTAAAAAGGTAACAGTCTAGTGCAGAAGGGCAAACTTGCAAAATAGTTGCAATATGTTACAAGTTAACGCTGGAAATCTTCAGAGGGTGAATTAAGGAAGATGGATTCAGCTCCTCCATGTGAGTCAGGAGAACTTCAGAGAGGAAATTAATCTCTCAACACTTAAAAGATATTGGACACTTAGAAAGGAGCCTGATGAAGAAAAGGCCATTCCAGACAGAACAGCAGTATGATCCCAAACACATAGGCAAAGGGACGTGTGGTAGTTTCAGCAAACATCAATAACCGGATATGCAGACAAGTGGGGTCTGAAGAGAAATTAGAGAGGAAATACTCACAGCCAGACAGAGGGAGATTATGAGGGCCTTATCTGTCATACTAAGGAGTTTCTATTTTATTCCTATGGACAATAGTTTTAAAACTTACTTTATCAGAGGATAAACTTGTTCTTCAATGGAAGTTGCCTCAGTTAAAACTTCAAGCTATTTCTATAGGTTTTATGATGGTTAAAGTGATGGAGGTAGGGAATGCCTCAGATTAGCTGCATCCAATAAAGATTAATCAAAGAGTGGGGAATGGATTGAGACAGCATAAATTTAGAGGGAGAGATAATCACAATATTTAAGATAGGAAATGAGAAAAACCAGATTAAGGCAATATTTGTAGAATGGAAATATAGATATAAAAAATATTAAAGATAAGTAACTGGGTTTGGGGACACAAATTTGGGCATTGAGAAATTAATTTGTGTTTATGCTATTCACTGAAACAAATTGAGCTCTGGATTTCATTTTTGTTGTTGTTGCAGTTTGGCCAGGGCTGGATTCGAACCCGACACCCTCGGTATATGGGGTGGGCACCCTACCCCATGAGCCACAGGCGCTGCCCTAGATTTATTTCTTTATAATGATAGTGGTACCTTTGCACCATATGTAAACTGAATTTAATGATAGGACTTTTTAGAATTGAGGTCTACCTGATGGAAAGCTCTTACCAAGCTACAACTGGTAAATGAATAACTATGTCTGGGAATGTGAAAAGAGATTTTTGTCTGGCCATAAAGAAGTGGGAATAATTTTCGTATGGAAGACATAGTCTTTTATGATTTTTAAAAAACTGTGTCTTACTGCTTTTTATGATGTTACACTTTTTAAATTTTTAACTTTTTCTTTTTTAAGGGATGAAGTCTTACTATGTAGCTCAGGTTGGTCCTAAACTCGTAAGCTCGAGCTATTCTTCTGCCTCTGTCTCTGAAAGTTCTGGGATTACGGGCACAAACTACTGTGTCTGGTCTGCTTATTTTGAATTCTTATAAAAATTACTTCCCTAAATTCCGTATCTTCAACTCTGTTGTTTTTTGAAGTGTGACTTGAATAAGTGGCACATCTTAAAAGAGAATTAAAAATATTTGGGGTTAGTTTGCTGAGGAATAGAAAGAGGTGAAGTGTTTTATAATGAGTAGGGACATTGGTGGTACACAGAGCTTATAGGTAGCATAAACATGTCAAGGTTCCATCTCAGAATGGCTATAGCCATTTCTTTCTTTCTTTTTTTTTTTTTTTTTTTTTTGCATTTTTTGGCTGGGGCTGGGTTTGAACCAGCCACCTCTGGCATATGGGGCTAGCGCCCTACTCCTTTGAGCCACAGGCACCGCCTGCCATTGTTTTCTTTATTCATTCTTCTTTATTCATTCTGGTGACTAAGTTGTCTCCTCTGAAAAATTAAGTGGATAGAGTATATCATTTCTAAGGATCCTTCCAGCTCAATCCTTCTAAAATTACGAAGGACAGAACTTCTTAAGGGTAAGAAGTTATGTGTAAATTAAGGGTTATTGCTTAAGGGTAAATGGAATAACAGGTGGGATTTAGACTCATAGAAGGAAATGGGTGGCCATACCCAAGGAAGGGCGTGGTGAGCAGATGGCAGCAGTGTCCTGAGATCAGCTACCAGTGTGAAAATTGAATGAAGTTTGTATGCTACAGAACATTTCCAATATCTGGGCTTTCATTCATTTGGGTGACAACTAAGGCCTGGCAGAATGAGTCTGTAGGTTTTTCTGATCTTTTCTCAAGACTCAAAACTCTTAGGAACATCACGGTGTTAATACGTGATTTTATCCCCCTTGAATTTCAGAATTATCAAAGTCATAGCCAGGAGGATTTCACTTATTATTGTCTTTTATGCTATGATTTGAGAAAGAAAGAGAACTAGCATGAAAGTTTGAATTTATTTACTGACATTGAATGATATATGCAATTGCAACCATATGTTTTTTGAGAACAAAAAAAGAACACTGGTAAAGAATCTTTCATCTGTTCCTTTTCAGTTGCCCTTCTGGAGAAGACTTCAGCTGAGCTGACAGCTCTCTTTTGAAAAGGTTGATTGAAGAAAATAGTTATACCGTATATAAATAAACTAGTCTGATATCAAATCATGCTAATTTTTCTGACCTTTAGAATGAGATCAGAATGATTTTTGGTTTTAATTTGGAATCTTACCTTGGGTCATTATGTGCAAATTAAATCGCTTGCCATTAATAGTTTATCTTTAAATTCAAGGTGCATATCAGAAAGGATTCTAGTCCCCAGCTTCAGAGAATCTCAGGAACTTGACTTTAGGGAGAACTTCAAAACGAACGCATGGTGTTATTTTAATTTGGCATTTTCCTCAAAGAAATAGCAACTATTTCAAAAAGTTTATTGCATTCTATTGCTTAGGTGATACAATTTCATTGCATTCTATTGCCGCATAGAAAAGCAGGAAAAGCATTCAGAAAATATAGAGAGCGATGAAACAGAGCTTTTACTCCTCCTTTGGTCTGTCCAAAAATTAGACTTTCCAAACATAATGATCACATGAAATCCAAGCTAATTATGGCACCTGTCCTCATAATAATTCAGCTTCACCTGGGATCAGTAGTTGAGTTAAGGAGAATGCTCAGGCTTGTATTTGTCAGAATATTTGTGCTTTTCTCCTTGGGCATAATTACACTTGGCAAAAAAAAATTCACATGAGGGAAGCAAAAGTTAATCTATTTCTGGGTTCTTATACTATTCTGTTGGAAGTGGGGTATAATTTTAGCGCTACCACAAAACAGACATCTGTCACAAGGTAAGGAGGGTTCAATAGGCACATCTATCCTCTTCCAAAATGATGAGTTTTGGTACCCTTTATTTCAGTAGAAAATTTGTTAGGAAAATTAAGCATAAACGAGAGCTGTTGTTGAACATTGGAGTGTATGGAAGTTAGGCCCATCTACTTTTGAAAATTAGGACATCAAAATTGCAAAGGAAAGCTTCAAGTTTAGAAAAGTGGTTACTTGTACTAAAAATTATTTGGAGAAGTGATTGCCAAGTTAATCTATTAATTGTTTTTCTTATAATAATAATAATAAAATGCAAATTAAATCTAATTTGTTTTGTTTCAATGGAAGAGATACAAAAAATTTTATAAGAGATATTATTGTCCAGTATTTTTTTAAAAACTCCTCATACATTGGTGGTAGTGGTACAAATTGGTTCCATTGAAGACTGTGATAATAATTATTAAAACTATCATTGTGTATACTTTAATCAAATTATTCCATTCCTATATTTATAATATAAATATATTCACATGTGTGAAATTACATAGTTACCACAATGAAAAAAAACAGAAATAATCTACAGGGTCTCCCGAAGATTGCTCGTAAAGTTGCCATACATAGAGAAAATGGGAAAATGTAGCTAAAAGTACTCTTATTTACAAATAACTAGGGAATATTTTGTAACATTTTGTACATTTATCTATAATTTCCCATTTTTCCTATCTATGGAGACTTTAAGGGTGAAGTTTGGGACACTATATAATATGATAACATGAAGTGGTTAAGAATAAAACACAAACATAAGACAAAATAGTTAGAAAGCTCTTCATGTATGTATTCAGAGTGAGTTCCAAAATATTTAGTTAAGGGAATAAAGCCAAGTGCTACATACATTTCAGGTCAGTGTGTATAGTATGCTATCATTTGTTTTTTAAAAAGAGATATTTGTTATGTGCATAGAAGATCTCTGTAAAGATAGAGATAAATCCTAGTTTCTCTGTAAAGAATCTAGAAATCCTCTTTAGCTGTGATTATCTGGAGATCAAACTTCAAAAGGGAGAATTTTTGCTCTTTTAGATGAGATGTCTTGTGTATTTCAAAACAAATTAAATATGAAATATAAGTGAATACGCAAATGAAATTAGTTCTTGACCAGTATAAAATTTGGAATATATGGAAATAAACAAAAATACCTCAACGCTTAATATAAGGATATCTGCCATTCTATAGAGTATTTCTGAAAATTCTTCTATGAACATTTATGTTTTTTTACATAAACCTAAACTAATGTGTATAAGGCTAAACTGTATATTTAGCCTTAGTGCTTGTCTCAGAAAATGTAGCAAAAGTATTTCCCTATGCTATTTCAGTACTTCCCAGACATCGTTTTAATGATTGTAAATGTTATTAAATAATGTATTTTGCTCTTTATCACAGTTGAATATAATTTTTTATATTTTTCAATATTGTAATGAACATTTATTCAAACTTTTTTATGCAAACAAAATGTTTCCATACTTACAATATATTTCTCAAAGTAGAATTATTTAGCCAAAGTGTGTGAGTTATTTAGGGTACCAGCATAGGTAGGGTACCAACAGTATATAAAAATAAAGTGTCTAATTCATGTTACCTTTCTAGCACTGATAAGCAAGGTATGGAATTTCATAGTTGTTTTAAATTAACAATTTATTTATTTGTATGTTTATTAGGTATTTAGATTTCTCTGCACGTGTCTTTTTTTTTATAAACAACAAAAATTTATTTCACACAGTTTGAGAGGATGGAAATTTAAGATCAAAGTGCGAGTGTGGTTGTCTTCTTTTGAGGGTCCTCTTCTGGGAGGCAGAGGGCTGATTTCTCATCGTATTCTTATGTGGCAGAAAGAGCCTGACAGAGCTCCTGGAACTCTCTTATAAGGGCACTAATCTCATTCATGAGGGTCCACCCACATGACCTAATTACCTCTCCAAGTCTCCACCTCCTCATACCATCACATTGGGGATTATATTTCAACCTATGAATTTTGAAGGGATATAATAGTCCATATATGACTTTCTTGAAATAAAAATAAAATTATAGTGATGAAGATAGATTGGTGGTTGTGGGGAGGGTGTGACTTTAAGGAGTAACATGAAGGACTTTGGGATGATAAAAGTGTTCAGTATCCTGATAGTGGTCACAGTGGTTACATGTGTCTACCAATGTGCTAAAATTTATAGAACTACATACAAAAAAAGAAAAGAGTCAGCTTTACTGTATGGTATTTTAAAATATAAGATAAGTAAGATATTAATTTACAGACATATTCCACAAATTAATAAAGAACTATGTTAGGAATAAACATATATGTGTATGTGTGTGTGTGTGTGTATATGTATGTGCACAAAATACACATTGTACAAGAACATACACAAAGGAAAGATAAACATTAAGCACAAAACGGTGGTCTATTAAGGGTAGCAAAGGTAAAGAATGGGAGTGAGGCACAGAGATAAAAGGAAACAAACCTGCATATAAGTAAGTTAAGAGACACATTAGGTGATGCAGCAGCATGACTGACAGGACAGAGAGGCAATTGTACTCCAGGGTATAGTTTGTCACGGGATCTGTGAGGGGAAGGCACACACCAGCTAAAGTCTGCAGAATTCCGTGCGTGGGCTTCCAACATTCTCTCCACCTTCCCCTGTCTCCAGGAATCACAATGAACATGCTCCTTCCAGTCCAGACAAATTTAGCAATACCTGTGCAGTGATTCTGCTCAGGGAAGCCCACATTTAGACTCAAAGTTGAAGGGTTTTACTGAGAGCCAGTTACATCTTTACAATAACCAGACACAGTTACTGAAATTCCAGGCTGCTGAAAGCCAAGCAAGTAGCCAGCACCTTCAGTGGGCAAAAAGGTCTTATCCACAGTTAGGGAACAATCTGAAAGCCAAGTTCCCAGGTGCCAGGCAAGGGTCAAGCCCCAAAGCAGGACTTTTAAAGACAGCAACCCCATACCAGCTGTTCTCATTTTTCCTTGCACTGTGACTTTGAACAGACTAATGTTGATGTGCCAGGGGTCAGACATCACATTTGCTGGCAGCTTGATCTTGGATTTCCCAGGCTCCAGAACTGTTAGAAATAATTATCTGCTATTTATAAGTCACCCAGGTTGTAGTATTTTGTAAGAGCAGCCCGAATAGACTTCAACACTACCATAGTTCCATCTGGAAAAGGCTTCCTCCTTAACTTGTATTGCTTCCCACTTTGTACTTTTTGCTGCCAAACACTCAAATCACTTCTGTTGCCCAGGACTGTGTCTCAAGTTCCCTGTCACTGTGCCTTTGGAAACCCTATGCCTTCTTCCCTAATGCTCTTCCTCTGGGATCCACTTGGCAAATTCCTGCTCACCTGAGGAGGTTTAGGGACCGTTTCTTTATGGCTGTGGTTCTCAGCCCCTGTTTATTTCATGTATTTTTCCAATTATTTATTAAGGATTTTAGTACTTTCTTATCAATTTAAATGACTTTATGTATATTAAAGTTATCAGTATTTTTTATAACATTAATTACCCACTTTCACATTTCCTTTGAAAGGCCTTTAATTGTTTTTAAGTTTATGTGTTTATTCTTCAATTAAATAAACACAATTATTCCAGGACCTGGCAATCTCTTAATTTATATTCTTCCCTGTGGGGTTCTTCCCTTTTCCTGGTTTCTTTTTAAACTATTCGTTTAGAGGTGGGGTTTTGCTCTGTCACCCAGGCTGGAGTACAGTGGTGGTATCATAGCTCACTGTGGCCTGAAATTCCTGGACTCAAGTGATCCTCTCACCAGGGCCTAATGAATTGCTGAGACTACAGGTACTACTTCCAGCCTACCTACCTCCTAAGTAGTGGAAGCTAAACTCACCACCACAGTGCACAGCCATGCCTGGTTTCCACCATTTTATGGTGGAAAATGAAAAGGTGACAAGTCAGATAGTGAAGGTTAAGAGTCATCTTAACTCATAAATTCCAAGATTAAGTTAATTTTCTAAAAAGGATTTAAATGAGGGGCAATATTAATCATATTCAGCCATAACTTTAATAGTGATTATTTTCAAGTGATAGCTGACTTTAAAGGTAGCATTTATCTCATGGGACTGATCTATATATTTTATTATTCATTTAGTTTTTTCTTAAAAACTATTTGCGATTCCTTCTTGCATCTTTTTGTTAATTCATACTATTTGAATACATATTTTCCAGATTATTTCCAGATATATTTTCCGAAATGTCTGATAAACTCCTGTTAATTGTAATAAAATTTGCTCACTGAAAATGTGAATCTCTGTATCTTTCCTGGTGCTCTAACATCTGGAGGGAGCTTAAGCCAGCTTCCCTGATGTTTCAACCCCAAGAACGAGTAGGGCTTTACAAAGAATCTGAGCTATTGATGTGCGTTCTTTGAATTTAAAGTCTTTAGTTTGGTGAATAAAGCAGTTAATGACTTTTTCCCTGTATCAGCTGGGCTTTTCAACTTTTCTCTTTTGAATTCACCTTTCCTCTAGGAATTGCTTTTCTACTATAGAAGTCTATATAAACTCAGAAAGTTTTATGTCTCATTCCCCCATTAGCAGGATAGGGCAGAGGGAACAGGGTAATGAGCTAGGCTACTTTAATTTGTCAAGGCTGTGCAAAAAGATTCTTCGTGTTCATGAGTGATTTTGCCAAGTTCTCTAGGAGATCGATCTGGGGTTTGGAATCAAAGGACAAACGAGCAACACTAACTTTCCATTTGTTGTCCCTCTTCTACTTCCTGTATCTACCTGTGACAACAGTAGGTAAGGATTCATGGGCTCAGGGTGCTAGGAACCCATCTAGCTAATTTTCTATCTCACCATAGTTAATTTTCAATGCAAAGAGATCATAAAATATATAAGAAATTACATTTGCATAAGATAGTTAAACGTAACAAGATACTCATATTGATCATGATGCCAACATAAAGCAAGTATCCAAATCATGTTCACCATCTAATTTATTCAACAACTTTTTATTTTGTGGATATTCTATGACAGATACATGTGTTTATTCTAGCGCTGAGAATGCTGGAGCTTTATTTCAACTGCTGCTATATTTTTGTAGACTTTTCATGTACAAGGTACAGTTTCATGCATATTATCTCATTTAATGTTTGTTTGACTGTAGGGGCACAGTCTTGCTCTCTTCTTGTAGAGATGAGAATGACGGTACCAAGACATTGAGGAACATGCCTTGTGTCACAGCTAGTAAGTGGCAGAATCAGGGATTTCCAAGTTTAAAGATCAGGCACTTGACTACAATAGTTTATTTATCGGTTCTGGAGAAAAAAAAAGGAGAATGAAAGAGAAGGCTTGTCCTCAAGAATCTGTAGTCCAGTAAGACAATAAATTTCTGTTGTTTTAAGCATTCAAGAAAAAGAATATATAGTCTACAGAAGATAGACTTACATAAACACATATAGTCAGTTAATCATTTTGTGTATTTGATTAGTCTTTTAGAGTTAGTTCATAGTAAATGAACTTCTAGGGACTTGTAGGAACTAAAGTATATGAAAGTCTGTCTAATTCACTCCTACTTATCTGGTCACTGGCTAACGGTACAACTGTCTTCTGTTTATGTGATAATATTCATGCCTAATACTTAACCCTGTATTAGACTACTCGAATTTCTGGAAATAAGTTATTTTTGTATCACAAATCCCTGCAAGAGCTAAAAATAATACAATCAGAACAGAAAAGTTAAAAGAATCTAAGCCATACGTAAAATATATAAAACAAATTTTTTATTTTTATTGATTTCAGTTATCATGCAAAGGTTAATTTATGCTAGACATTTTCCAATAACATGAACTCAATGTATGCAATACTAATATGAAACCAATAGATAAACAACTACATTCTCTGATGAGAAAAAAACAAAATTATATTCAAGTGAGAGGGAGGGGGACAGGGTGAGGGAAGAGCAGAGCAGGAAGGAGGACTGGAAAGTTCTCACCTGGGGACACAAAGTGAGGGGTTACAGCACGGCCCCTGGGTAGGGGGTTCAACTACAATTTGAACTTTACCTACAAATACAAACAATGCAACCTAATCATTGGTATCCTCATATAATTTTATTATGTCATAAATGTGTACATTAGTGCAATCATGGGGCACAATGTGCTGACTTCATATACAATCTGAAATATTTTGTTCAAACTGTTAAACATAGCCTTCATGGCATTTTCTTAATCACTATATGAAGACGTTGATATTCTACATTTAGTAAGTTTCACCAGTACCCTTCTAAGATACACTGTATGTGTGATCCCACCAATTTCCCTCCCTCCACTCATCCTCCCCCCTCCCCTCCCCTCCCTTGCCCTTTTCCCTGTATTCTTGTGCTATAATTGGGTTTTAGCCTTCATATGAAAGCTATAAATTAGTTTCATATTAGGGCTGAGTACATTGGATACTTTTTCTCCCATTCTTGAGATACTTTGCTAAGAAGAATATGTTCCAGCTCCATCCATATAAACATGAAAGAGGTAAAGTCTCCATCTTTCTTTAAGGTTGCATAATATTCCATGGTATACATGTACCACAATTTTTTAATCCATTCGTGGGTTGATGGGCACTTGGGTTTCTTCCACGACTTAGCAATTATGAATTGGGCTGCAATAAACATTCTGGTACATATATCTGTATTATGGTTTGATTTTTGGTCTTCTGATATATACCTAATAAAGGAATTATAGGATCAAATGGCAGATCTATTTTTAGATCTCTAAGTATTCTCCAAACATCCTTGCAAAAGGAATGTATTAGTTTGCATTCCCACCAGCCATGTAGAAGGGTTCCCTTTTCTCCACATCCAGGCTAGCATCTCTGGGTTTGGGATTTGGTTATGTGGGCTAATCTTACTGGAGTTAGATGATATCTCAAAGTAGTTTTGATTTGCATTTCTCTGATGATTAAGGATGGTGAGCATTTTTTCATGTGTCTGTAGGCTGTGCACCTGTCTTCTTTAGAGAAGTTTCTCTTCAAGTCCTTT
>CAUYRH010051147.1:0-14888 GCA_963574655.1 Perodicticus potto | reverse complement strand
TGGAAGTTAGTCAGGCAGGTTTTGCCCTGAACATCTTCAGTTATCAGCTTGAATTTTCTAAATGCAACTTCATCATTCTGCAGATCAGCAAGACTCACTTCAAACACATGACCTTTGAGGCCATCAGATGCAATTTTGGTTACTTGAGTCCTGGTGACTAGTGTTTTCCCAGTATTTCTTATATTGAACATAGCAGGCGCCTTCACATCATACCAATCTTTCTTAGAAAATGGATCAACCACTTTCTTCTTGGCTCCCTTTTTGCCGCCTTTCGTAAGGTGCTTGTTCTTGCCGACCGCCATGTTGGTGCTCAGCGGGCCAAAAGGACTTGTCCTAACATTTTAACACTATAGTTCTTCTAGCAAACCAGGTCCCACCAGGCTCAGACACCTGGGAAGTAGAGTTTTCCCATCTTACAGATAACTGGCTTACAGGTTTGCCATGGAGTTAGGATGAGATTAATACACATAAAATGCTTTTAATGGTATTGGCTGCTGCTTTATTCTAATGGAAAGTTTTGGCCTGGTTGTTAGTAATGCCTCTATCTTTGAGTCCACGTCCTAGGCCACTGCATTCCTCATAGTTTGTGATGTCCACCAACTTACCCAACCTCAGCCATTGCCATAAGAAGCAAGTGCTTATACATATCATTGAACATACCCATGGATCTTTTTGTTCACTCTGTTTTGGTTGCAGACATAAGAACACATGGTAACTGATTTGTGAGTATACAGCAGAAGTTCTGTTCAAGAATTTCATCTGCTGGTGAGTGAACAGAACACAATGCTCCTGCTGAGTTCCTCTAGCTACCAAAGCAGAGATGTTTTCAGTGGAGTAACTATGTGCAGTCCTGATCCCTTTCACCCTTATACACCACATTTCAGGGCAGCATGTAAGTCATGTCATATTTATTTAGTCTGGTTTGTAGCCTGTTGTCTAACTCCTGTGGGTTTTTTTTTGTTTTGGGGGGGTTTTTTTTGCAGTTTTTGGCCAGGGCTGGGTTTGAACCCATCACCTCTGGCATATGGGGCGGGCGCCCTACTCACTGAGCCACAGGCACCACCCTGTGCATATTTTTTTAAAGGTTTATATCTCCTTTTGATTTATCATAAGGAGATATAATCCTAAAATAACCCCAGGAAGAAATACATTATGAAAATAGAGGGTGACCATAAAGTTTGGCCACCCTGTTTAATAAGAAGAAATTCTATGGGGGCGGCACCTGTGGCTCAAAGGAGTAGGGCGCCAGCCCCATATACTGCAGGTGGTGGGTTCAAACCCAGCCCCGGATAAAAACTGCAAAAAAAAAAAAAAAAAAAAAGAAGAAGAAATTCTATAAATACTTGAATGGTTTTCTAAAAAGCCAAAATAGCTATAATTTTTATAATATTTTACTTATTAATAATGGATGACAAGTAGAAAGGATATTTAATTCAATACACACTTATTTAGTGGCCTTCTTTGTACTAGACACACCACCCAATAAGTATCTGTATTTTATAAATGAGAAAAGTAGTTCCAGTAAGTTAGCTATCTCAAAAGCCCAAGTCTCTTAGCCACAAAAAAAAAAAAAAATAGATTTAGGTTCTCCAAAAGGGTTCTTTGACTTCATTAAAAAAACAAAAACAAAAACACAGAACTGTATCTTACAATATTTTAAAGAGACAGGGTCTTGCTATATTGCCTAGGCTGATCTTAAACTCCCAGCCACTGTGCCCAGCCCAAGTTTGAATTCGGAGTTCTTCATATTTAGTCAGTTTTCTGTCACTTTCCTGCACACGTTACCACACACAGGAACATACATCTGCACACATACTTCTATATCTGTGTGCATACACACGTGCATTGGAATCCCAATTACTAGTTCGAGCAGCGTAACAGTCCCCCACAGTCTTCATTTAATTTAATCACAGGATCCATAAAAGAAGTTAACCAAATAGGCAGTTAATTCCTCTGTGTATTTTTCACTCACACACTAAAACTATTAATCTCATTGTCTGACACTCTCCCGAGTGTTGAAATGCCTTATTACTCACCATATTGATGTTAGGATTTTATAACAAAAGCACTGTGTAAACTAGAAAGGTTTTCTTATTATCTTCTTGGGGGATCCAGTCCACTTCATGTAGTCGACTCTGGTGAGAGATTAACTATTGAAACCACACCAGTTATACCATTGTTCCAGGAATTGAATTGAGTGGAATTAAAAGACTTTTCCAAACAACTCAAACCAAGCAAACACTCCCTGATTTGCTCTCTGAAACCAAATATATTAGCCCATGGTGACCAAATATTGACTAAATGACTGAATGAAGGCAAAGAGCTTCTAACTCCCTCTGCAGTACTTATACGTAACTTCTAACTCCCTCTGCAGTACTTATACTTAACCTCAGTGAGACTTCCTGAGAGGCTTCTGAGAGCAACACTTCCAGCTGAGAACAGAAAAGGAACATGTCTTAGTGTAGTCACTTGAGTCCTCCAGAACACTCCCTTCTCAAGGACACTAGACATCTCATTTACATAAAAGCAAAGAGGAGACAATCCCCTACCCTACCTGCCCGCACACTGTGCCCTAACACTGCCGACAGACACTTCATGTTTTCCATTTTGGACTACGACCAGAATAGCTGGGTTCATATCTCAGCTCCTCTCCTCACCTGTGTGACCTTAAAGCCTCAGCCTTCTTATAAAATGGAAACAGTAACATCACCTTATAGAATTCCTTCCAGGATTCAAGGCATTAGCTGTGTGAAAGGTATGGGTCTCAGAATATAACATTTTCCATTGGGTTTCAAGTATCTATATTTTCATTGGGAAATTTCTGCCTTGCAAAGACGCTGGGCTTTGCCACAGGCTGGATGAAGGCCTGGTTGGTAAGTGAGACAAAGCAAAGTAAAAGTTCCGTTTCAAAGGGATGGTACGTATTGATTCACTCAAGCAAAAGATATTTATTGGCAGTCTGCTTATTTTTCCAGGCATTTTCCTGGGATGCAGGAATGAACAAAATTGTAAAGTCCCTGCCCTCAGTGTGTGTGTGCTGGGAGGGAAGGGGAAGTCAGACTATAAACCAGAAGATGTGTAAGACCAAGTAGTCAAGGCACCAAGGAGTGCTCAGAACCAGATAAAGTGGGGTGGAGGACAGAGAGTGAAAGGGCTGTTCTTTTAGATAGAACAGAAAGGGAAGGTCACTGAGGGGGGGACCTTCCTCTAGAACCCTGGTTACGTGAGACAGTAAGCCAACAACTGTCCAGAAAAGAACCACTACCAGAGGACGCACGAGGCGGGAAGGCTCTGAAGGGGACAAGTGAGGAGCTAGGGGGATGTGAAGTGTTCCAAGGAAAAGTTGCGGGACTTTATTTCACACAGGTGAAAGTACTCTTGTGATGAGTACCCAGGAGAGGGTTTTGAGCAGGGGAATACTGAAATATGATGTTTATGAGGATTATACTGGTTGCTCTGTAGAGAACAGCTGAGGGGTCAAGGAAGGAGAGTCAGGAGCTGTTTGGCAAGAGGTGTGATTCTTGGAGGGGTGAGATGGTGGTATTGGTCAGATTCTGCATGCTTTAGGAAGGCAGAGGCCACAGGAATGATGAATAGATTGCAAGAAGGGGCTAAAGAAAGGTAAAATAACTTATTTCCATATTTTTGGACTGAGTAAAGTGGGAGGGGGGCATTTCTTGAAATGAGGAAGGCATGGGCCTGGGTGAGGTAGATACAGAGTTCTGCTTTGAAAAGTAAATTAAGGCAGAGTGAGATGTAAAAGTAAATAGTCAAGAGTGAGATGTCCAATAGTCGGAACCCAGGCACACGGCACACAGAGGTATTTGTATGAGAGTCACCCCACCCATATATTGATGGTTTTAACACATTAACTACCACAGTAGGAAAAAAAAACTTCCTACAATGTTTTATAATGAAAATAGAACTGGGCAGCACCTGTGGCTCAGTGGGTAGGGCGCTGGCCCCTTATACTGAGGATGGTGGGTTTGAACCTAGCCCCGGCCAAACTGCAACAAAAAAACAGCTGGGCATTCTGCAGGTGCCTGTAGCCCCAGCTACTCGGGAGGCTGAGGCAAGAGAATCGCCTAAGCCCAGGAGTTGGAGGTTGTTGTGAGCTGTGATGCCACGGCACTCTACCAAGGGTGATAAAGCAAGACTATCTCTTAAAAAAAAAAAAAAAGAAAGAAAAGAAAATAGAACAAAAACTTTGAAAACAAAACAATCTTTTCCAATTTAATAAAAATTTTTGTTATTTTTATTGTTTCTGTGAGTTATATGCAACTCACATGGTGCTCTAATCAATTTTTGCACTGCATATCACATGAGTTCTATGTGACTCATGACATACTTAGTGATTTGTTTCTGAGAATTAAGTCTTTTGTCATACTGTAAGTATTCGGTTGTGTCTGGAGTAGCCCTTGGGTGGTCCTGGATGATGACCTCTGAACAATGTCATGTCACCACATACTATCATACTGATTTCAGTCAAAGAGATGCCAGGCAAATGTTCAAGGGGAAATGCACAATTGGCAGCTATGGTGATCAAAGAACACAGACCAGTACTCACTGGGGCAGGCAAGTGGCATCAGGGCGACAGGAGGTGGGGGATACCTGCCAATTGACAGTGAAAACAAAACCAGAGATTTCACAGCTTCACAAGGCCCCAGGCTCAAAAGTATTGTGAGTTAAATACAACTCACACAGCAGTTAATGTGTTAAAGCCACAGGACTGAGTGAGGTCATCTAGAGCAAGTAAAGGTGGAAGAGAAAACAGACCTGAGATGAATTATTCTATAATCTTCCTAGATGCCTGGCGAAATGGCTCTCTCTTCACTCTGGTTGCATATAAAAATCACTTCAGGGGCTGCTAAAGAATAGGCTCACCCAAATCTACTGTGTGAAAATTATCAAAGGGTGAAAGCTGCTGTAGTTTTTAATGAGTGCTACCAGTGGGCAGCCAGATTTGTGGACTACAAACCTAGGAAAAGTTAAGATGGAGAGGGAAGGAAAGGCTAACACTTAGGTAGTATTTTTAAAAATAGACCAGGGCTCAACAGAATGAATGTCCCCATTTAACCCTCCACTTCTACACTCAGACATACACACACAACCCCTACCACCTTTACTATCACCATCACTAGTCAAAATCTTTCTTTTTTTTGACACAGAGTCTCACTTTGTCGCACTTGATAGAGTGCCATGGTGTCACAGCTCACAGCAACCTCAAACTCTTGGGTTTAAGCGATTCTCTTGTCTCAGCCTCCCAAGTAGCTGGGACTACAAGAGCCCGCCAAAACAAATAGCTATTTATTTGTTGCAGTTGTCATTGTTGTTTAGCAGGTCTAAGCTGGGTTCGAACCCGCTAGCTTCGGTGTACGTGGCTGGCACCATAACCACTGTGCTATAGGTGCTGAGCCTAGTCAAAATCTTAAAATACTGAGCTCTAGGGCAGCGCCTGTGGCGGGTTCGAATTTGGCCCCGGCCAAACTGCAACAGAAAATAGCTGGGCATTGTGGCAGGCGCCTATAGTCCCAGGTACTCGGGAGGCTGAGGCAAGAGAATCGCCTAAGGCCAAGAGCTGGAGGTTGCTGTGAACTGTGATTCCACGGCACTAAACCAAGGGCGACAAAGTGAGACTCTGTCTCTAAAAAAAAAAAAAGACTGAGCTCTACACTCACAGGTGAGTGTGACTCTCCTTCCCTGAAAATACTATCACCCCATGTATCCTTGGTTCCACATCTGTGAATTCAACTAGTGGTGGATAGAAAGTATTTGAGAGGACAAAACAATAAAAAATAACAATAACGAGATTAATACAAATAACACAATAGGTACTTACATAGCATATACATTGTATTACATATTTTAAGTAATCTAGAGATAATTTAAAGTATTTGGGAAGATGTGCATAGGTTATATGCAATACTATACTGTTTTTTTTTTGAGACAGAGCCTCAAGCTGTCACCCTGGATAGAGTGCAGTGGCATCACAGCTCACAGCAACCTCCAATTCCTGGGCCCAAGTGAGTCTCTTGCCTCCGCCTCCCAAGTATCTGGGACTACAGGCGCCCGCCACAATGCCCGTCCATTTTTCGGTTGCAGCTGTCATTGTTGTTTGGCGGGTCTGGGCTGGATTTGACCAGCCAGCTCAGGTGTATGTGGCTGGCGCCTTAGCCCGTTGAGCCACAGGTGCCGAGCCAATACAATACTATTTTATATAAGAAACTTGAACAACTTTAGACTTAGGTACTCAGGGAGTCCTGAAACCACTCTTTTATGGATACTGAGGACGACTATAATAATAACTTATATAGTATTTATTTGTTGTATTATATGGCAGCTTTGTATACACTTTTCCATTTGAATATAACATTTCTCATCCGAATATACATTTTCACATGAACCCTGTGAACAACAGGTTAAGATTTACCTTTACTTAAATTAAGTCCAGCCGTTGTATTCAGGCCCTGTTTGTATGCTAACTCGTTTAGTCCTCACAACATTTGAACAGTAGAGGTAGGTGATTATCTCCCCAATCTACTGATGAGGAAGCTGAGGGCAAGCCACAAAAAGGAGTGGTAAATCGGGGATTCTGTTAGGCCTAGACTATAATGGAAAAATACCAGTTAACTCCTAGCAAATTTCCAGACCGCAAACTTTAAGAAAAAAGGGGTGAAATAAGTCTAGTTCACCCCCAAGATAAATGAGAAAGTACTAATTGATTTCTTGCTTCTGGTTCACTCCCAGTTTTCTTGCTTGGCTAACTCCCTGGGAAACAAACCAACTGTCCCAGACTGACCCTTACACAATACCAGATGGAGAAAGTACTGAGACAAAGATGTATGGGGAAAAGTACTAAAACTAAGATGTATAGGGGGGAAATACTAAAACAAAGATGTATGACATACAGCTAACCGCAAAATTCTGCTTCTGTACAATGCTTCCTTGCTATCCCACCCGGATGCACCTGGACAGCCTGTGTGCCAACCAGGATACAGACCAGGCCTTAAAAACCCACCCCCTTAACTGGGCTGCTCTCAGAAACCCCTCATTGAGACACTGAGGCAGTTGCCGGCCAGCTCCTGAATAAAGAGACTCCTTTGCAAATTCAACTTGTTTGGCAGTGTGATCTTTGTGGAACCCCTGGCCATAACAGATTCAAATTCAAGTTTCTGAATTCATCAAATATAAGAATGTGGTCACTGCTTGGCCTTATTTTGTAAAAATGGCCATTAAACTAGATTAACCTTGCACAGAACAATTATAGCCATCTCAGAAAGCAGAAGAAACAGCTGTGCATTGGTAATTCCTGATTTGTGTGTGTGTGTGTGTGTAGAGACATAGAGTCTCACTTTATCGCCCTCGGTAGAGTGCCGTGGCGTCACACAGCTCACACCAACCTTCAATTCCTGGGCTTAGGTGATTCTCTTGCCTCAGCCTCCAGAGGAGCTGGGACTACAGGCGCCCGCCACAATGCCCGGCTAAGTAATTCCTGATTTTGAAATAACTATCACGACATCAGTCTCATTGTGCTCTCAGAGTCTTTTGTTTAAAAAGCTTTTCCTTAGGGTTGCAAGTAAAAGATATATATGCTCCTGTCCAAAAATGCTTCTAAAAGCAGACACTGAAAATGGAAAAATAGGGCCATGGGCTGCCCCCACAGCCAGGTTGGGCTGGCAGAATTTGGTGAGAGGGGTTATAAAGTATATGCACATTGAGAAAGGACTTTAATTTCTCTTCTATCTTTGACTATCCTGCTTCCTTAAACATCATGACTTTTCCCCAAAGTTCAGCATTAATAAACCTCTGTTTGATCCCTGGTTCTTAAACTTGTTTTGATAACCACATGCCCTCTGGACTTGCCACATAGTCATGACAGCATTTCCAAATGCAGCTTAAAAGGATAAGCCTCCTTCCTGGTCAAGGGAAACCTGAATTCTAATTCCTCAGAGTCAAATAAGACATGCCCAAGCCAGGAGCTTCTAGATATTTTTATTGGCTTTCACTGTACCAGACTTACATATTTAGAGTTGAATTTAAAGGTTTCAAAGCCATATTTAAGAAGGTACTTGGAAAGAAAACAGAATGAAATATTCAATTTGTAATTGTCTAATTACTAGTTGGTTTTCTTCAGACTAATTCTTAAACTCTGTTCAATATTTATTTATTTTTTCCTTAGAGGAGAAATAGAAGCCCATAACAAATAGCTCAAGAGTGAGGCTTCTACGGCCCATATTTTATGGCTCCTGGTCGGAAAGGTGTTGACACTGAGGCTGCTGCTTAGCTTCTAAGCCTACTCTGTTTGCACTGCTTCTCTCTGTCCTAAGCCTCATTTCCTCCATTTTCCTTGCCACTCTCTGTGTTATCAAGCAGAGAACAGTGTTGAAAAGGTAATTTACTTAGAAGAATAAAGGGCAATTTCACTTTAAATACTTTCTCCCTGTAAAAGCCCTAATGGAAGGGTGGCCTAGCCTTCCCACCCAAGAGCATTAAAGAAGGGAAGCAGGGGGGCGGCGCCTGTGGCTCAAAGGAGTAGGGTGCCGGCCCCATATGCCGGAGGTGGCAGGTAAAAGCCCAGCCCTGGCCAAAAACTGCAAAAAAAAAAAAAAAAAAAAAAAAAAAAGAAGAAGAAGAAGAAGAAGAAGGGAAGCAGAGCCGGGCACTTGTAATCCTAGCACGCTGAGAGGCTGCTGTGGATGGATGTCTTGAGGTCAGGAGTTTGAGATCAGCCTAAGCAAAAAATGAGACCCTGGCTCTAGTAAAAATAGAAATCTAGCCACTCACTGAGAGTGGTACCTGTAGTTCCAGCTACTTGGGAGGCTGCACACATAAATACTATCTCAAAATTGTGGTTTATGGTGACACATGATTTTGCATGTGATTGAACATATAATTGGAGTCAGGCCAATCAGACCTTCCCTCTCATGAGCTATATCCTAAGCATAAACCTACCCAGATAAGGCAATATTAGAAGCTGGTGCCATCCTTGGGCAGTACCCTGGAAAGAAGGTGCAGTGTGGAGTGTCTGCTGCTGAGATCCTTGGAGCTTCCGTGGCTCCCATGTCCCCTAGGCTTTTTTTTTTTTTTTTTTTTTTGTAGAGACAGAGTCTCACTTCGTCACCCTCGGTAGAGTGCCGTGGGGTCACACAGCTCACAGCAACCTCCAACCCTTGGGCTTAGGCGACTCTCTTGCCTCAGCCTCCTGAGTAGCTGGGACTACAGGCGCCCAGCACAACGCCCGGCTATTTTTCTGTTTTGCAATTTGGCTGAGGCCGGGTTTGAACCTGCCACCTTCGGTATATGGGGCCGGCGCCCTACTCAATGAGTCACAGGAGCTCCTCCCCTAGACTTTTATTAATGAGCTGATAAGGCCTGTCTTTGACTCTGTAAATTGTCCTAAATCCTTTAAACCAGCAGTTCTCGCTCCTCCTCCCCCGAAAGCCGCGACCGAGTGGCCCCGACCGCGCGCGCAGCTAGCGCCCAGCGCTCTCCAGCCCGGGCGGCGGCGGCGGGGGAGGGGAGGAGGCCCGGCCCTGCCGCCACCGCCTGCCCGGACCGCCCGGACCGCCGCGGGGCGACGGGCCCGAGCCCCGGATTCGCGCCGCGGATTCGCCTCAGCTCAGCCGCGCGTATGTTTCTCTTCCTCCATGATCTCCAACACAGATAAAGTAGAAGCAACTGAGGTAACATGAAAGAGAAGAGGAACTGGGCCTAAAAAGCAAGAGGTAGAGGTTATACTCAGCTAGGTTGCGGTAGTGGGAGCTCAAGAGTGGGAGGACAAGAAGAAGAGGAAAGATGCTGGAAAATCGGCCAAGAAAGACAAAGACCCAGTGAACAAATCTGGAGGCAAGGCCAGAAAGAAGTGGTCCAAAGGCAAAGTTCGGGACAAGCTCAACAACCTAGTCTTGTTTGACAAAGCTACATATGACAAACCCTGTAAGGAAGTTCCCAACTATAAGCTTATCACCCCAGCTGTGGTCTCTGAGAGACTGAAGATTCGAGGTTCCCTGGCCAGGGCAGCTCTTCAGGAGCTCCTTAGTAAAGGTAAGGAATATGTTGTACTGATGTGCTTTTACTGGTTCAATTGTCTTAAGCATGTAAGCAATCCTAAATGCTTTCATTGGAAAAGCAGTTCTCCAAAAAGATGTGTAGCCTGGTAGTCTGACCATTAGCTATTAGTAATATTAATTCTTAATGTTTTGTTCCTGAGATAAGTTCTTAGTGGGGTTTTTAGCCACTTTTTTAGTATATGTGCTGCTGAAGCGAGCACAACTTTTGCCATGGATCCCCTGTAGTAGTTTGGTGAGGCCCAAGGATCCTTTGTTTCAAGTGAAAAGCATAGAATTGCAGAGACAGTTAATTTTCAAAAATTATTGTTTTGAAAAATGTTCAAAACCTTTGTGGTAAAGTAATTCTTATTGATGTATTACATTTAGAAATTGATACTGGGTCTGATTAGCATGATTTCATATTTTTGAAGACTACAGTGGTGGGTATAGTATATAAATAGTGAGTTAAAGTTACCAAAATGCTAGAGTGTGGCTTTTCCAAAAGCAGTGATGGACCCTTAATTTAAAGGATAAGTGAAGGTAGGTGACCTTCAAAAGCCAAACTGTTTCAAATTAAGTAGTTTAGGGATACAAAGCATATTGAAAACCTATTCTTTCTCCCTAGGACTTATCAAACTGGTTTCAAAGCACAGAGCTCAAGTAATTTACACCAGAAATACCAAGGGTGGAGATGCCCCAGCTGCTGGTGAAGATGCATGAACAGGGTGAGCAGGAACTGAGGGGACTCAACTGTAAGAAATACACATTCCCTTTGCAAGGCTATAGTTTTGACTCTTTTTTTTAAATTTTTTTACAGGTCCAACCAACCATATATTTGGAAAAATAAAACTTTATTGAACAAATGAAAGGGTATGTCTGTTTCCTAAGAAAGGCAATAATAGTGGGTTTGGATGTGTTGACTTGCAGGAAGACTTAGTAGTTGGTAGAGTGCAACAATTAGCTTTTTTCTTTGTGTGACTGTTTGTTCCTTGCTGCAGCTTCAGTTTTGAATTGGTGCCTGGAAGGAGATGAAGGGTTAACAGGATAAAGAAATCTCCATAGGGGTGGCAGGTTGGACACTTGGCGTGGAACCACTACCTGGACTGCCAGCGGCGTCCATTATTCCAAACTCGCCCAAAAGAGGGTAACCAGCCTGCACTGGTGCTGGAGCTGTGATCAAAGTTGGCCCCAACTCGGTCAGGGGGAAGTTTCTTCAGTTTCTGTTTCTCTTCTGTGTGATAAGAAAATAGTTTTGAGTGAAGATTATTAGAAAACTTTCTGCCTGTATTGGATTAGTTTACTTACTTTCTTTAAGAAATTCTTCATAGGATGGTCCTATTTGTTGATTCTCAGAGATATATTCCTCATCTTGGACCAACCAGGGAGGTGTGGCACCTGGGAAGGGAAGACCCATTAAGGAAACATTAAGTTAGGCCACGCCTATAATCTTAGCACTCTAGGAGGCCGAGGCAGGTGGACTGCTTGAGCTCATGACTTTGAGACCAGCCTGAGCAAAAGTGAGACTCCCATTTCTACTAAAAATGGAAAAACTGTGGCAAGAGGATTGCTTGAGCCTGAGTTTGAGGTTATTGTGAGCCATGATACCACCACACTCCACCCAGAGGACAGTCTTTTTTGACTTTCAGCTATCATGAAACATGCTCTAGTTGTTAACTTGCCTCCTAATAAAAACAGGCGTGGTGAATCATAACCTATAATTCTAGCACGCAGGGAGGCCAATGTGGGGGAATCACTTGAGCTCATTAGTTTAAGACCAGTCTGAGCAAGAGCAAAACCTCTATGTGGCTCAAGGAGTAAGATGCTGGCCCCATTTACCCGAGGTGGCAGGTTCAAACCTGGTCCTGGCCGAAAACTGCAGAAAGAGTAAGACCCCATTTCTACTAAAAACAGAAAAATAAAAATCCAGCCAGGTGTTGTGGTGGACACGTGTAGTCCCAGCTACTTGGGAGGCCAGAGCAGAAGGATCACTTGAAGCAAGGAGTTAAAGGTTGCTGTGAGCCACGCTTGACACTATGGTACTCTAGCCTGGGCAATAGAGTGAGACTGTCTCAAAAAAATAAATGTTCAAAAGCAAAACCCAGGAATTCTAAGTTGAAGACCATGGGCTAATTTAAAGCAACATACCTTGCTCACATGTGCCACACTTTAAAAAATACCTTTAATCCTTTTATTTCCAGTGGTTTCAGTGAATAATACCTTTTTGAAGGTGGTTTCCTAGCCTCCCAGTGATTTCTCACCATAAGCAAACATTACACTGTCAGCTGAGATCTAGCATAAAATTATGCAAAAACATTTTAAGACATAGCATGTAATCTTTTACTTCTTAGTAATTAAAGGATTAAAAATAACTGATGTAACATACTGCACACATTGAAATTTCATTTTTTGTGACAGAGTCTCACTTTGTCACCCTTGGTAGAGTGTCACGGCATCATAGCTCACAGCAACTGCCACCTTTTGGGCTCAAGCCAGTCTATTCCTTCAGCCTCCCGAGTAGCTGGGACTACAGGTGCCCGCCACAATGCCTGGCTATTTTTAGAGACCAGGTCTCGCTCTGACTCAGGCTGATCTCCAACTCATAAACTCACCCGCCACAGCCTCCCAGAGTGCTAGGATTATAGGTTTGAGCCACCACGCCCTGCCTAAAATTTGGTAATTTTTTGAGTGGAAACCATCACCACAATTAAGACCTCCAAGTCATACTCTGCCCCCATTAAAATCCTTCCTATTCCTCCTCGTGCCTTTCCCTCTGTTCCATGGTATTTCTATAAATAATGTGTGTGCTTTTGGCGGGGGGGAGGGGTAGCACATCTGGCCTTTATTTTGAGATTAATCTGTGTCACATTAATTCCTTCACTTGTGAATACTATTATTTATTCATTTATCTGTTGGTGGACATTGGCATTGTTTCCAGGAAAGCTTGGGTACCAGTGCACAGGCTTTGTTTTCTCTTGAGTACTCAGGAGTGAAATGGCTGGATAATAGGGTAGGTGCACGTTGAACTGTTCTCTAAAGTGATCATACCATTTTACATTCCCACCAGCAGTGCATGACAGCTTCAGTTATCCACATCAACACTTGACCCTTAGTATATATCAGTCTTTTAGTCATTCTGATAGGTACATAGTATCTTATCGTGATTTTAATTTACATTTCCTTAATAACTAATGATGAAAACTTATTTAAATGTGTTTACTGGGTGTTTTCTTACTTAGTTTTAAGATTTCTTTGTATATTCTGGGTATAAGTCCTTTATCGGATACATATGCTTTATCTCAGACAACTTTTTTTCTCTAAAAAGAAAAATTATCGGGCAGCGCCTATGGCTCATCGAGTAGGGCACTTGACCCATATACCGAAGGTGGTGGGTTCAAATCCAGCCTCGGCCGAACTGCAAAACAGAAAAATAGCTGGGCGTTGTGGCAGGCGCCTGTAGTCCCAGCTACTTGGGAGGCTGAGGCAAGAGAATCACCTAAGCCCAGGAGTTGGAGGTTTCTGTGAGCTGTGTGATGCCACGGCACTCTACCGAGGGCGATAAAGTGAGACTCTGTCTCTGCAAAAAAAAAAAAAAATATTCGAAAGTCCATAAACGTTACCTACCGTACCAACAGAAGCAAAACCAAGGACTATATGATTCTCTCAATAGATGCAGAAAAAGCATTGGATAAAATCCAGCATCCTTTTCTAATTAGAACACTGAGGAGTATAGGTATAGGTGGCACATTTCTTAAACTGATCAAGGCTATGTATGACAAATCCACAGCTAATATTTTACTGAATGGAGTAAAACTAAAAGCTTTTCCTCTTAGAACTGGAACCAGACAATGTTGTCCTGTCACCATTGCTATTCAACATAGTGCTGGAAGTTCTAGCCAATACAATTACACAAGAAAATAAAGGGCATCCAGATGGGTGCAAAGGAGGTCAAACTTTCCCTTTTTGCTGATGATATGATCTTATACTTAGAGAACCCCAAAGACTCAACCACAAGACTCTTGGAAGTCATCAAAAAATACAGTAATGTCTCAGGACATAAAATCAATGTCCACAAGTCAGTTGCCTTTGTATATGCCAACAACAGTCAAGATGAGAGGTTAATTAAGGACACAACTCCCTTCACTATAGCCCCAAAGAAAATGAAATACTTAGGAATATACCTAACAAAAGTGAAAGACCTCTTTAAAGAAAATTATGAAACCCTAAGAAAGAAAATAGCAGAGGACTTTAACAAATGGAAGAACATACCATGCTCATGGCTGGGAAGAATCAACATCGTTAAAATGTCCATACTTTCCAGAGCAATTTACCAATTCGACGCCATCCCTATTAAAATACCAACATCCTACTTTCAAGACCTGGAAAAATTGATTGTGCGCTTTGTATGGAACCAAAAAAAACCCGGTCAGCTAAGGCAGTTCTTAGTAATAAAAACAAATCTGGGGTTATCACCATACCAGATTTTAGGCTGCATTACAAGGCCATAGTGGTCAAGACAGCATGGTACTGGCACAAAAATAGAGACACAGATACTTGGAATCGTATAGAAATGGAAATGGAACCAACAACTTACAGCTATCTAATCTTCGATAAACCAAACAAGAGCGTTCACTAGGGGAAAGATTCCCTATTCAATAAATGATGCTGGGAGAATTGGATATCCATATGTAAAAGATTGAAACTGGATGCACACCTTTCTCCACTCACAAAAAATGATTCAAGATGGATAAAGGACTTAAATTTAAGGCATGAGACGATAAAAATCCTCAAAGAAAGAATTGGAAAAACACTGGAAGATATTGGCCTGGGGAAAGACTTTAT
>CAUYRH010051145.1:0-18673 GCA_963574655.1 Perodicticus potto | reverse complement strand
ATACTTGTAAGAGCAGGGGGTGGGTGGTAACAAGGTGGAACAGCCTTAGCTATGCATGTGACTAAAAATGAAACTATGTGTTTCCTTTTGCAGCTGGTTTTAGCAAGAATTTAGGAGTGGCCTTCCTGTTATCGTTTGTGGCTAATGCACTTCCTCTTGCAGGATCCTTGTACAGGCACATAGTATTGCTGTTAACCCTTACACTCCATGGGTCTTGGTTGGCTGTCCTCAATACTATGGGAGGAGGCTTGTCTTGGGGAGTCATCACTTCAGCTGGTTGACAAATAAGGAGTGTGTCTTGAAAAATACTCTTGGATTATTTGTTTGACTTATTTTGGAAGGCCATTTTGCTTTGATAGTCACCATTACAAATTAGTGGGCAAGAGTGGTTCCTTTAAATTAAAGGGTCCTCAACTTTAGAAAGTAGATTTTAGAGCTCTCTTAATCTACACAATTGCTTTATTTGCATTTGTAAAAAAGATTAGAACCCAAAAGACCATGTAACAATTTCATGGCTAGCCTTAAAAATTATCTTGACAAAATGAAAGAACAAATACCTGATCTAGAAAAAGATAAAAGTTTTAGGGCACTACCACAGTAGGAATACTGGCAGAGGCCTGCTTGCCTCCTAGCCTATTGGTGAAATCTCTGTTATCGTCTCTCATCTCAGAAGCCTAAGTTTGATTCTCAAGCAGTGCCTGAGCTTGTTTTGATTGTTATTTTTATAACTTTTTCTGTTTTGCTGATTCTTTTTCCTTCAATGCACAGATTTTGATAACCTTTACTTTGTTAGACATTTCTGTGTCAATGTTCGGCTGAGAAGCTGAGGCCTAAGAAAATAAGATTGGATATAAAAGTAGAACATACCCAGTTTTTGGCTAGCAAAAAACTGGCTTTCACCTCTTTGGAGATACCTTTGGCTTTCCTGATTATGTTATAACCTGAGAGATCACTTTCTGGTTTCACTTAGAAGCAAAAAGGGTCTTAGTCAAACTGTTGAAGAAATATGCTGAACTACGCTCCTTAAGAATCTTCTCCTTTACCATGTGGCAGTGCTAAAGTCTCTCTGAATTTGTTCAGGTCCCACTGCCAAATCTGTGGAGTATTCTTTCCTCAGTAAAACGCTGCTAACTTTAATTTGTAAGAAGGGACTCCTGGAACAGGGCTTCCAGAGACTTTAAAACACTGTACAGATAAATGAGATAGCTACCAGGTTGTGCCCGATTACTGGGAGTTGTGAATAACTTCTCAGATTGTGAAGCTACACAAATTGGTGTTTGGGTACTCCAAGTTTGTTTGAGCAACTTTCTTATCCTACCTGGTTAGAAAATTGCAAGAAAAACTACATTTGAGTCAGGTTATATCTGAACAACCCCCAAACTGCTTCTCCTCTCTTCCTAAAACAATAGTTCTTTCTCCTTGCCACTCTGCTAGAAGTCACATAGATTCTGTGACTTCTTTTATCTGAAAGCAGATAGCCTTCCTTCCCTAAAGTTAATATTTACCCCTCATACTAAAACTTCCCCTCAACCTTGTTACAGAACTTGGCTTTAATATTCCCAATTACTTTTCCTGCTGATTTGCAACATTATTAGTGATACCGGAATTTCAGGTTCTTGGTCTTGCTGATTTGAAGAATAAATCCGCAGACCACAGATCAGTGGTAAGACAGAATTTATTTACAGAAAAGAATACAAAAAACACTAAAGCTACTGGTAGAGAGAGAGAACTCAAGTGGAGAGAGAAAAGCTCTCTCCGTTTCTCTCCCGGTCTTTCCCCATCTCCCGGCTTAGGCTTTTAGTCTCGGGGTATATATAGGCGCATGGGTTCTTTGGCCAGGAAATGAATGAACACAGTTCCTTTCGCCTGGCAAAGTGAATGAATGTATCAATGAATGAACACAGTTCCTTCCTCCGGGGCAAGGTGAATGAAAGTATTAACGAATGGACAGAGTTCATTCATGGAATTGAGGCCTAGGAAATTCACATGTAATTGACCTAGGCATCGGAAATGGAGGTTACGTCTTTAGTCGTAAGTGTAAACTGAAGGAGACACCAAGGTGCAGGTGTTTCCTCGGCAGTTGTCCGGCCTTTGTGGTTATTTGAGCCTCTTGGGGGGGGGGATTGGAAGTCCCCCTCCTTGCCTATCATACAGCCTGCTGGTTCCTCAGCCGCGCTGCCGCCGCACCGACACCGCCAAGGTGGAGGCGGCAGGTCCGCCAGCTCCGCTGAGCTGGCCGGGGCACCAAATGTCCTGCATCATTAGTATAGCCACCTAGTTTAGGTCTATATAAATAAAGCTATTCACATGGTCAATGCTGGCTGCAACCTTCAGCTCTACCAGAACTTCTGTCCCCATCACTTTTATCTCTTGTGTCATCTTTATCTCTTGTGTATTATTTTCTCATTCCTTATGATTTCCACTCTGGTGTGTTTACTCTTTTTGCTGGCTCACGAAAAGTGGCTGGTATTGCCACCTCACGTTATAATTCACACTCCTGGTTCATGGTTCAAGATTGCTCTGACCCATGGTTACTGCCATGTTGAAGGAAAGCAAGATGGTCCAAATTACTTCAACAAAATAATTAGTATTTGCATGTCCTACATCCTTTTAATCCTAAAATTCCTATTTGATTACCAGAATCTTTTGTCTTTTATCTAGTATGATAGTGGCCACCCTTCTAAATTTCTATCACCAGTGCCCCCTTTATGTTACGTCAGGGCAGCCTTCCAAGTAACCTTTGTAACTGATCATGGAACAAGCTGTGCACAAGTAGATTCTTTAGATGGCTTTTGTTTTCCAATTAAAACTGTTGATCAACAAGAAAATCAAACTCACGAGCATCAGCCTCTTTCTTTTAAAACCTCCAGAGAGCTAAAACAAGTGTGGGTATGGTCCAACTGCCCCATTTACTCTTGCCTTAGTGTACACTTTGTCTAAAGATGCTCTCCCTCCTAATGATTGTAAGTTTGTTGCAAAAGCATGTGTTTCTTCTGGTGTGACCCTGCTACAGAACAGGCAGAACATAATTGGCAACAAAACATCCTTTCCATCACAGATATCCTTCTGGGAGAAGGACCTCTACTCTTTTTTATGCAAGCTCAATTAAATTACCCCCCAAGCTTACAAACAAAGTAATCATTTGGCATTACAAGCTTGGAGTAAATAACCTAATGCTGGCATTAAACCTGAAGAAGTAAGATTAGATGGGCCTGATGAACCTTTTCAACATTTTGTCTCTTGCCTTTTATAGGCAGTGGGTAGCCTTGATAGTGAGGCAGGAATGATTCTTGTTAAACAACTAGCCTATGAATATGCAAATTCAGCTTGTCAGTCTGTTGTCCTTTCATCTGTATAGGAAAAAGGAGACCTTTCTTATTACATCGAACTTGTGCTGACATAGGACCTTCTTATATCCAAGGTCTTACAATGGCTGTAGTTTTAAAAAATGCAGGCTTTGGTACCGGCACCTCTCCCTGTATATTTCACCATTTTAAATCATCCACTAGTCACCAGCTTCTATCGTGGGCAGTCCACCATTATATTAAAAATTGTCCAGTAGCAGCTTCCGCTGTTGCTACCAATCAGCCTTCAGTTAATTTTAGCCATGCCTCTGTATGAACCCCTTTGACCTTGTCCCTGGTGTGATAGTGGCAAACATTGTGCTACTGAATGAAAATCTATATTTGAGCTAATGGACATCCCATTTTGGGAAACAGACCATGGGGCCAGTCCCAACCCTGGCAAACAACAGGGTCAATGTCCATTTGCCAACCATAAATTCTGCCTCCCCTGCAGGTTTAAGCAGCTCCTCTGCAATCTCCCACTGTCCAGAGCAACCAATGACCATGCAGGGCCAGATACATATTGACAGTTGATGAGGGTCCACAAGCCCTTCCTACTGGCATAATTGGACCTCTTCCCAACAATGCAATTGGCCTCTTTTAAGAAACAGTAATATGACTATGAAAAATTTCTTTGTTTTGCCAGGAGTGATTGACTCTGATTATACAGGGAGAGATTAAACTAATGGCTCATACCACTTAGAACATTGTTACCATTTTTCCTGATTGAAAGTTGCTCAGCTTCTGCTTCTCCCTTTTCATCTCACTGGCTCAGTTTTATCCTCTCACCCTAAAGGTGCTGCATTGGATTCAACAAATTGATTAAGATTGATCAGAAATGCAGCTACCCATTTTAAGAAAGAAGTTCACTGACCTTTTCAGTGACATGTCTGTCACTGCTCAAAAACATTGGCTGAAATCCTGGCCAACTCAAGAAGCCATTTCTGATCTTTGCAGCATTGGCCTAACCAGCTCCCTACTCCAGAGCTCTGCCTTTTTATCATGGGAAAACTGTGAAGACAAGTCACATTTCAACCTCTTTCCTTCCAATTAGTTTGTAGAACAGAGATACTTTGTAGCATGGAAGCCCTTTTATTCCGTCCTAATACACAACCAGGTAGCCTTAGAGCTCAATGATAGTTTTAAGAGAGGATGTCACACTGGGGAGGAAGCAGGGAGCACAGTAGCCAGTATAGGGAGAGAAGAGTGCCCATCCACACATCAGCAGTGAGGGGTCCAGCTTATGCACCCCAGAGCCATCTTGGATTCAGGAGGCCTCTGCAATTCAGTGCAGGAGGTCTCAGTTTCACACCCTTCACCACCATGTTAAGGTTAGCCCTGACAATGTCTTAAGGAAGACAGGGGCTGAGGAAGACATAGGAGTGCTGGAGGTCTAAAGCCTTAGGAGTGCTCCTCCCCTATACTCCCAACCTGTCAGTGCCCTACAGACCTGCTGCATGGCATGGTGCCTAGTTCCTCCTTCACTGGCTAAGAAAAGGTCCTTAACCTGAGGCAGTTAATGAACCACCTGAAAATATCGACTATAATCATGGGGCAAGATGAAGATGTGCTTGCCTACATGACCAATTTGGAGTTAGACCAGGGATACTGAAAAATGCCAGGCATAGGTGGTTGTGTTGGTATTTGAGTGGCAGAGATGTGTAAGAGCAGTGACCTAACCACCAGCAACCTGCCTACCTCAGCTCACCTAGGACTGTCTCCCTTCTTCTCAGTGCCAGCCCCCGTTGTTTCCTGGAAGGTGGAAGAAGTCAGCGTTCCAAAGTGCCACTGTAGGATGCAGTTTTTCTTTCATCACAACCCCTTTGAATGAAGTGATCACCAAGGATTATGACCTTAGTATTACTGGTGGGAATGTCTGCCTGGATGATGGGGGAGGGGAGTGAGGGTGCTAAGGCTGGACTTACAAGACTGGTTTTCCTCCAAGATACAGTTCATCTGTCATCCAGTAGTGCTGGGATTATGATGATAAAACCCCCTGCTATAGAACAGACTTCTTCAGCTGGTTAAAGAACCACAACTGCCAAGAATCCAATTGTATTGCTGATTGGATGGCCATTGCCGTGTGGGCCAAGTGGGCAATCTCAGATGTAATGTACTATATTTCCTTCTGGGAGGAAATGGGCTTGATACAGGACTACATCTGTCCTCTTTTTATTACCAGATCACAAATGAGGATCTGTGGTACAATCTCCTCTACTACTACACAAGGAAGAATGGCAGCATGACAGAGAAGAGAGAAGAGGTCAGGTGAACAAACAGGGTTGGAGCTGAGAGGCCTGCTTGTCTGGTGTCTGGGGTATAGTGGAGTAGGTGATGCTCTAGAGTAAGAGTAGGTGCAGTGGTCACCACAGGTCACCCTGTGTGTAGGAAAGAAAGGAAAACTGAGAGGCCCACATGCCATACTGAGAATTTCAAACACAATAGAGGTCCAGGATCACTGGGGAGATAGCAGGGCTGAATGAGTAACAGTGTTTCCCTAAATGGTCATGCCCTGGCTTTCAGCCTACCCTGAAGCCCCTTCCATTCATTCAGTTGGGGTCACTGCATCCCCCACTCTGAGCTTCCACAGACATCTACAGATTGACTACAGAATTGCTGTGCCCACTCCTTGCTCTCCTAGGTTGTAATCCAAATCTCTTCTGTCTTTTTCTTATCAATGCTCAAACCTCCAATTCAGGCCATCCAGGCAGTATGGGCCAGTGTTCAGAGAGTAAGGGTATGGTTAAGTGATGGGCCTTTGAGCAGAGATTGGAAAGGAATGGCAAAAGGCAAAGGATAGTGTACCTGCCCAGGGGAAGAATGTGGACGTCCACACCCAAGGGTTTGCACGTTGTTCAGAGACACATGGTATCCTCCCAAATTAATATGGGTTCCTCTGAGTTTGGCATGTGCATGTAATGCTGTGTGTGTGTGTTGCCTGTGTTTGATCCACAGCTTTGGAGATGTAGACAATGGAGATGTTGGAATGGGGATTTGAGAAACCTCTTTTGCTGCAGGAAATGAGGAATCTGCTAAGGCATGGATCTCCATGCCTCCTGGTGTATCTATGGCCTTGATTCTGGACTTGCACATGCAGGCAGGCAGTGGTGGGGAGGGAGGGGACTTGCCACCAGTGGACCCTGTAGAGCATCTTCTGAGGATGAGGATCCCAGGGTAGAAGAGAATACCATTCGGCCCAGGTGACAGGTAGCCAGGTGTAGGACTTGTACCCTGCCTCCTCTGAAAGATAAAGATGCCCAAATTATGGGATATGGAATGACTGACTCCCATGCAGACATGCTGGTTAGGAGTCATTCTGGCAGGAATGGACATCCAGTTATAGTGTGAGTCTGGAAAGGGCCAGTGCAGAAATTGGTCTTGATGCTTACTGTACATCAGGGTAAAGGGAAGAGGATGGTCTTGGCCAGATAGCATAGGGCCCTCAAGAATTATCCCTGGTAGGCTAAAAGCTTAGTGGGGTTCCACCCCTAGTAGGGAACCAATTCCTGAAAACATCTTGATCACAGAACATTATGAGAGCTTAATACTGCCAGAGCTGGGGATTGACACTTCCAGTGTGGGCCCTAGGACTTTCTCCCAGTGTCTGTGTAACAGAGGAATCTCCATGGACACACATCATGCCACCTTCCACCTCCATCACCTGTCTTCAGCTCCCCACCACATTTATTTGCCCCTGTTCCTATCCTCAGTGTCCACCATTGCTATGCCAAGTTTGAAGGTGTCACAGCCACATTCCAGATCCTTCTCCTCTCCTGCTAATAGCATTAGAAATGCCCTCCACATTGTCAGACTTGGGTCTAAGATTAGAGGGCATGGCTTGTGATGTCTGAGCAGTGCTGCCTCCAGCAAGGGAGTGTGGACCTGCTGTAGCTTCTGACTGTCCCCCCTTTCTCTGCCCTGGGACCTCTGTCTGTGTTTGTGTTGGTCTCTATGGTCTTCTCTGTGTCCAATTTATTGCATGTCCCATTTTGTCTCCTTCTTGCCCTAAGTGTCCCTCTATCTGTGTCTCTCTGTCTCCTCCCACAGCCCTCTTTCTGTATCTATATCTCTATTCCCTTGACCTTCTGTCTATGTGTCTCTCTTTCCATCAATGTCCATCTCTCTCTGTACTTTCATAGCCCATTCTCTATCTCTCTGTCTCTTTGTTTGTTTGTCTTTCCCCCATGGCTCCTTTTGTTGAGACTTCTCCTACCCCCCAAGTTCCTATCTCTCACAGTATGTTTCTTTCTTTCGCCTCCCATGGCCCTGCTATTTGTTTCTCTCTCTCCCCCTTCTCTATGTGTGTCTTAGTCTGCTTCCATAGTTGACTCTTTCTCTCCCCTCTTGGCACTCTCTCATTTGTCTATATTTCTCCTCCTATGACCCTCTCTTTGTGTCTCTTTTCTTCCTCTCAGTCTATCTCTTCTCTCTCCATGGGGCTTTCCCAGTGCATGTGTCTCTCTCTCTCTCCCAACAACCCTGTCTTTGTATCCCTTTTTTTCAACCCATAGCCCTCTCTCTGTGTATATCTGTCCCTCCACAGTCTTTCCCCACTTCTCTCTCAGTTTTCCTTGGGCCCTCTTTCTGTCATGTTGTCTTCCCCCACAGACAATTCTTGTGTCTCTCTCTTCTCTACAGAGAATCTCTGGGTCTGTCCCCCAGAGACACACAGTTCTCTATGTGTCTCCCCGTCACCTCAAGGTCCTGTGTCTCCATCACTCTGTGTCTTTCTTTTGCTGTCTCTCTCACTTCAGTAATCCTTGTCCTGTGTTTCAGTGTCTTCCCAGGGCCCTCCCATTGTCTCCCTGTCTCCCTATTCTACACGGCCCTTTCTCTGTGTATGTTTCCCTCCCTATACAGCCCTCTTTTTTGTCTCTCTGTCCCTCCATGCCCTTCTTTGTTCCCCTTGGTCCTCTGTCTGTGTCCCTGAAGCTGCCCCCATGGCCCCTGGGTCTTCTCTGTGTCTTTATAGCCTCTAATGTGCCTCTCTCTGTGCCACTGGCCCCACTAATATGTCTCTCTCTCCCTCTCTACCCACACCACTCTTTGTGTTCCTCTCTCACTCCCCTAGGCCCTCTCCCTCCCTATCTTTATCAAAGGACCTCTGTGTGTGTCTGTGTGTGTGTGTGTGTGTGCGCATGTGCATTTTTTTGCTCCCCCATGAACCTTTTTGTGTTTCTCGCTCTCTTCTTCTCGGCTCTCATTGTGTGTCTCTGGGTCCCCATGGCCTTCAATCTGTGCCCCTCTATACCTTCCCACAGCCCTCTGTGTGTGTGTGTCTGTCCTCAGTGACCCCTTTGTGTCTCTTGCTTGCCCCATACCCCTTTCCATATTTTTCTCTCTCCTCTGATGTCCCTGTCTCTCTGTCTCTATCTTTTCCATGGCTGACTCTGTCTCTCTCCCTCCTCCCTCTACCTAGGTTCCATCTGTTTCTTTCTTTTCCTTGGGTCTTCTCTCTCCCCTAAGGATCTCCTGCTCTGTGTCCCTCTCCCCGCATGAGCTATGTGTGTGTGTCTTTCGCTGTGTCTTTGTCTTTCTCTCCCCTATAGCATAGACTCTATGTTTCTATCTCTGTCTCTCCCACTCTGTGTCTTTCTTTCTCACATCACAGCCATGTCCCTGTGTCTGTCATACCACTATGTCCCTCTCTCTGTTCTTCTTTTTCTCACCTTGGCTCTCTCCCTGTGTGTGTCTTTCTCTCTCACACAAAGAGCTCTCTCTGTGTCTCTCTTTCCTTTCAGTCCTGTCTTTGAGAAGGAAGAGGAACACACAGAAAGAGTGTCATAGGGGAAAAATATAGACATGGACAGATAACTGAGTAGGGTGAAAAGGACACAGAGAGAGGTCTATAGGGAGAGAGTAAGAGAGATAAAAACTACTGAGGAGAGACAGACAGAGAAGCAAGGTGGAGAGAAAGAGATACAGAGAGTGAAGTAGGGGAAAAGAAAGATACACAGAGTGAGCCATTAAGGGAGAGAGAGAAAGAAGGAGAGAGGTAGTCGTTGAAGGACAGACAGACACAGAGAACTGTCATGGTCAATGCAAGACAAAGCATGGGCCTTGGAGAAGAAAAACACACAGAGAGGAAAGTGGTGGAAATAGAGGTACAAACAGAGATTGATAGTGGGGAAGAGACAGAGAGAGGGCTCTGGAGAGAACATACAGGGAAGGAAATGGGGGAAGAGATATACATAGAGGTATGGATGTGGAATAGAGAGCATCTCAGAGTAATGACCCATGGACGTAGGAGGGAGAGACATAGAGGACCATGGGGACAGAGCTTCAAAGAGAGAGGCCCTACAGAAAGAGGGAAACACAACAGATTGCCTTGGGTGGGGAAAGGGATCATGGAGAGAGAAAGAGAATCAGAGAAGGATATGGAATGATAGAATGGGAAACACAGAGAGGGAGGAAAGAGAGAAACAAATGAGAAGGCTTTAGCATGAGAGAGAGACACACATAGTGTCAGAATCAGAGCGAAGTACAAAGGAGAAAAATGCATTCATAAAATAGAACTCTTGCATCAGCACACAGAATGGACCTCCTCTCAGTCCTGCCTGTGTCTTTGCAAACAAATTCCTGTGTACTTTGTCTGAAGTGGGTCACAGGACCAAGCAGTGAGAGTCTGACTTTTACAAGGTAGCCTCAGACTTTGATGGGTGGGGCTTGTCATCCCTTCAGGAATTTAAGACCTAGCAGGTCAGGCCTTTGCCCACTGGGATGTGTCACTCTGTTGCAACATGGTGGACAGATAGAGGACTCTGCCCAAGCTCCCCTGTGTTTGTCTCCTTTGGCAGATTCTGCCACCAATCCCTGGAAACAGGCCAAGAGACTCCACAAGAACAGGCAATGGGCCACTTATCAGGGCTCTGTGGCCAGGTATAAGATTGCCATCCCTCCTTCTATGGGAATCCTAGGAATGGCATTTCTTTTCCCAGAGTCCACCGATCTGAGGCACTGCCGGCAGGAGCCTCCACGGACCCTCTAGGGTTAACCATGGAGTCTGGAAGACCTGATCCATCTGGATGCTGTGCCCAAGGCAGTAGAGGTGAGGAAGGAGAAATAAAACTTATACATGTATACTTCCTAATGATTCTGGGAAAGCAATAGGCAGCTGCAGAAAAAGCAACAGGCAGCTGCAGAAGAACTCCTCCCCCAAAGATAAGAACAAACCTTACCCTGCACTAAAATAAACTCAAAAGAACTGTGTAACAAATAACAACACCTTGGTCCCTTGAGAAAGCTTATTGTTAACTGTTTGTACCCATTGTTGTTGTAACTGTAACTATGTAGCTGATCTTGAACTGAAAAAAGAAAGTATAAGAGTTTAGGGAAAAACCTATTCCCTAGAACTCAGAATTTCATGCTTTGGGCCCTAGAACTCAGAATTTCATGCCTTGGGGCACCTGAATTCTTGCTGGCAATTAAAGGTTCCTTTCTGTATAGTGTTAGTATAATTATCTGTCAGTTTTAATTCACCATTCTCTTGTAACATTTTGTTCTCTAACCAGGAATCAAGCAGGAGGATTGGGATGGAGAGACTCTGGGGTTTTCCCCATGTCAGGTATAGCACCCCTTGGGGATACTCCCCAACTCTTTAACTGATAGCATTCCGTAATAGTGCTCCCATGCAGATTACAAGAGGGAGGGACTCAGCATTGTGGCTGAAAGTCTCATGGTGGTCCTCTGGGGAGGAAACTCACCAACAGAGGAAGAAATGTTTGGGAGAAGAGCACATCCCGACTTCAGTAAAAGGGGTATGATAATATTGAAGCCCATTCTAGAGAAGGGAAGAGGAGCTTGATCACCTCCTTGAGGCAATAGCCTTAGTACAAAGGGACAGGGAAAGGAATTGACCGCCATGGGGCAGGGGGGATCAATAAGAGCAGTCACAAAAACAGGAAAAGGCAGAGGGCCTCAACAAAAGTAAAAGAGAGATTGTTTAGTCTCTTTGACTAAGTGGTGTGAGAAAGAGTGAGAGACCATGTGTATAGCTCCAAGACTGTTTACAGTTATGGGGTACATGGGGCACTAACCTGCAGTTCTGTGGGGACATCATAAGGTATAACGGTGACTTGCTGTGGTGACTTGCTGTATTGCAGCAATCAGGCCCAGGGTTTAAATGGGTGCATCTTAGCTAAGAAGTTCCTTGCGAGAGGCATGGCCAGGCCTCAACCCCACCTCTCTTTGTTTTACTGGCACCACAGGCATGGGTTCTGCATCATGTCAGGAAACTCACCTGGGTTAATGGTTCAGAATTTTAAGAAAGGCTTGGTAGGGGAGTATGGAGTTACTATGACCCCTAAAATGTTGAGAAAACTTTGTGAGCTAGAATAGCCATCCTTTAGAGTAGGCTGGCCATCGGAAGAGAGAGTTTAGATGTAAGTCAAGTAAAGTAGTATAGAGAGTAGTGACTAGTAAGTCTAGACACCCTGATTGATTCACCTAGAAGAACACTTGGCTGTCACCCCATGTGTTAGAGCCACTTCTATGTGGCTGAAAATATAGACAGCAATTACAATGGTAGCTATAGCAGATAAACAAAGGAACAAAAGATCCAACAACAAATCAAGGGCAAGTACCAGAAGATCCTAATACAGAGGACCACCTGAAATAAAGATAAAGCCACCACCATTTCTGGCAATGTGAGACAACTCAGAAGATCCTTGGAGCCCAGAAGTCCATCAGGAGAGTGTGATGGAAATGAAAGGGGTGTAGTAAGTGGTCATCTTGGACAATTTAATTTACCTAAAACTCCCCCACTAGCTGCCAAATTGAGGCCAAATCCTGGCATGTAGATGCCACTCTGAGAAACCTGTTATGCCAGTCCAGATGAAAATACACACTGGCAAGAAAGAAGGGTAATGGTGTAAGAACCATTCATGTCTAGGGACTAATGTGACTGGAAAAACAACATATCGTTTATACAGAAAAGCCACAAGCAGTGGTGGACTTCATGCATATCCTGTTTCCAACCTACAGTCTAATAGGTGAATTGCTATGAGGTCTTAAATATTTGTTTATTACTCAAGGAGGCAGGTGGGCTTGAGGACCATTTATGGGATGCCAATGACCTCCAAGGAATGCAGTGGTTGACCCAGATAAGCCAGAGATCCTGAGGGATAAACATGTCTTTTTATAAGCCAAAGAACAGAAAACATAAGGAGAAAACTTCAGAAACAAGAATAGTTCAATGGTATGACCATAACCCAATTACTTTCTATATCTCAGAAAGTGTTTGCAAACAGGCATGGTGTTTCTAAAAAGGAGACAGGAAAGGAAAAAAAGAAAAAAAGGCGGGGGGGGGACTTGGCACCTGTGGCTCAATGAGCTAAGGTGCCAGCCACGTACACCTGAGCTGGTGGGTTCGAATTCAGCCTGGACCTGCCAAACAACAATGATGGCTGCAACCAAAAATTTTCCAAGCATTGTGGTGGGCTCCTGTAGTCCCAGCTACTTGGGAGGCAGAGGCAAGAGATGCACTTGAGCCCAGGAATTAGACGTTGCTGTAAGCTGTGATGCCACAGCACTCTATCCAGGGTGACAGCTTGAGGCTCTGTCTCAAAAAAAAAAAAAAAAGAAAAAGAAAAAGGAAAAAACAACAGGTAGTTGAGACATAAAACTACCATAACAGGAGTAATGGAGGAAGGGGATGACAGACATTGAGCAAACCCCATAACCCCCTTTTTTAACAGCAAAGGGATCAGTGTGCCAACTGCAGAGAACAAGGCCACTGGAAGAATGAATGCCCTTTACCTGCTGAAGGAGAGAAGGAGGAGCCTAACATTCCCCCTCCACCCTCTAGAGAAAACACAGCTACCTTCAATCTAGCTGTGGATTCATTTATGGACTAAGGGGAATAGGGCCCCCTTCCTATGGTTAAAATGAAAATAGGGGGCAAGAATATGGACTTGTTAGTATATACTGGTGCCAAATACTCTGTAGTGAGTAAACCTATAGCCCCTCTCACCTCCTGGACCATAAATATACTGGAAGCCATAGATATACTTGTAAGTATAGCCACCCAAGCTTTCTGCCTACTTAGAACCTGCAGCACTGGAGGACATCAAGTAACTAATCAGTTTCTGTATGCCAGAATGTCCATCACCCTTATCATGGAGAGACTTATTAAGTACACTGATGGCCACGATAACATTTACTGACAAGGGAACTGTTCATCTCAATGTTCCTACACCATGTCTGTTGTAACTATAACTATGCTTCAGGTAGAAAAATGAAGATTATTCATGAAGCCAAAACAATAAAACTTAAAGTGAGAATTAATTGCTAAGTGACGTAAGGTATGGACTGAAGATTACCCCCATGGACTGACTATAAACCAAGAACTTATATATGTGAAACCAAAGACAGGGGCAAAATCTGATAGACAAAGTCAATATCCACTGCCAAGTGTGGCATTGGAGAGAATTCAGGCTCCTTTAAACAGGCTAAAGTCCAAGTATTTTCTGCCCTTGCCAGTCACAATGTAATACCCTGTTTTTGACAGTGCCAAAGCTGGGAATGAACCTTGGAATATTTTCCTGTGGAGGACTTGGGACTAGTCAATGAAACTACTGTAACCTTGCATCTGACAGCACCAAACCCATATACTCTTCGTAGCTTTGTGTCAGCAGAAATTGCTTGGTCTATTTCTTTAGATTTGAAAGTTGCCTTCTTTCACTCATGATTTGAGTGACTCCAATAAGTCAGAAACTGCCTTCCAGTGGGAAAACTTCCAAAATGCTTGACCTCATAGCTAGACTCAGTTGCCAAAAGAGTTGACAAACTCCCGTAAAATGTTTGGAGAACCACTGACCAGGAACCTGTTAACTTTTCCTGCGCAACAGTCAGAGTGTACCTTACTGCAACGTGTGGATGCTTTACTATGAGGCCATGAAACTAAGAAAGGATGCGGTCGAGGAACTGATATGTTGTTAGAACATTACAAAACTGCGGATATAAAATTTCTGGAAAGGAGGCACAGTTATACCAACAAGTATGATAACTGGGATTCACCATAGCAAAAACCAGAGGATCTTGAATATGGAGAAAAAGCACGTGATGTATGTATGCCTGTTCCCAAGGCCAGGTGGCAGTTGTGAGAATTTTTAGGGGCAGCAGGCTTCTGTTACCTATGGATACTGAATTTTGCTGTGCTTGCTAAGCCCTTTGTATGAAGCTAAAAAGTGGGATGATAAAGAACCACCAGTGTGAAAGGCCCTCAGAAAAAAGCATTCCAAGCCTTTAGGGAAAATAACTCCAACCTGGGACATCCGCTCAAAAGGCAGAAAGTATAGATTCACCAAGGCTTTGAAATTAAGGAAAGATGGTCAACATTTATACTGATTTGAAGTAGGCCTTTTTAACACAGTATGTGTGTGATGTATTGTATAAAGAAAAAAGATTATTTAACTCAGCTGGAAAATAAAATGTGATCAAGAAATATAACAGTTATTAAAGGCTGTGTGCAAAAGCTGGCAAGGTGACAGTAATAAACTTCAAAGGACACCAAAAGATGCAAGGGCGTGTAATTTTAAGGAATACTAAAACTGAGGCAGAAGTATGAAGGGTAGTGAGAAGCTAATGCATACTTGCAGCCCTACTACTTTGGGTCCCAAATGTAACACCAGTATAAGGAAAAAAAAAAGAAGAATTACAGTAGTTAGAACAAGAGGAATCATTTCCCATAGATGATGATTGCATGTACAGAATGCAAGAATAGTTGTGCCAGAATTATTCAGAACTATTGTCCATGAGTCCACCCAGCTAGGATGCTATACTCTGGAACAACTTCTCGGAAGGCAAACCTGGCAAAAACAATGAGTCAAAGATGTGCCACCTGTAGCCAATGTAATGTAAACAAGTCCCTGTCTGCCACCAGGTATTTAAGGTGTAAGAACTATACCCTTTGAAAACATACAAAGTAGACTTATTGAAATGCCTCCAAACAGGATATAAATGTCTTCCAGTATTTGCTTCTACTTACTCAGAATGGTTTGAAGCTTTTCTTACTCAAAGTAAAAAAGCCAAAGAAGTCACACATTTTCTACTGAGAAAATCACCCCTAAGTTTTCCCTGCCTCTTTACATAGGCTCTGACGTTGAACATGCTTTTTTGTTCAACACTAAAGTAGAAGCTAAAATACAACTCCATCATTAAAGTAGAAGCTAAAATATAACTCCTTATGTATTCTACAAATTCTCTGCCATTGGGAAGTCAAATATGATTGTCTAACCTCACTGTTTGGACAGAATCTTAAGGTTAAGTTACATATCTAACTCCTTTAACATCATAGGCTTTTAGAGAACATTGACTGAAAATTTGTATGTGACCTTTTTTTCTTTCTTTTTTTTATTTTCTGAATTTGAAGTTAAAATAAAAGAAACCAGTGAGTAGGGAAGAAAGATATGTGTAAAAATACATAAGTATGAAGATGTACTTTTAATACAGAAGAATAAAAGAAAAGAGAATAATGTCATATAAATTGAGTCTTGTATAAAACCTTTTTTTCTTGAAGTAACTAGTAGTTTTAGGAAAGAAAATTTAAGAAAAAAATGAGGAATTTTAAAATCGTGAACAATGGTAAATGTTAAGTCACAAAGGTTTATGAAAAGAAATTTATAAAGAACTGTTTATGCGGTGCGGTTGATTATAATGAAAAGGGAATCTCTAATTAAAACAATGGAATTATCTGTTCTCAGTTTATAAGACTTATATTTAAAGCCTCTTAGATTTCTGTTCTTGCACACATGTTTAAAGTAATGGAAAAAAATACATCAAAATTCAGACTCAAAAGGATCAACTCACCATTATAGAGCTAATACGAATTTTATTAAACTGTTTTTCTATCTTTTTTTCAGCTGAGAACTATGATGGCTATGTTAAAATGGCCTTAAGATAAGGTACCAGAGGGCGGCGCCTGTGGCTCAGCGAGTAGGGTGCCGGCCCCATATACCAAAGATGGCAGGTTCAAGCCCGTCCTCGGCCAAACTGCAAAACAGAAAAATAGCCGGGCGTTGTGGTGGGCGCCTGTAGTCCCAGCTACTCGGGAGGCTGAGGCAAGAGGATCGCCTAAGCCCAGGAGTTGGAGGTTGCTGTGAGCTTTGTGATGCCACGGCACTCTACCAAGGGCAATAAAGTGAGACTCTGTCTCTAAAAAAAAAAAAAAAAAAAGATAAGGTACCAGAGCTCAACAGAAGACCCAAGGTCATTTATTCATTTGGAGAAAAAAGAAAAAAAGAAAAGAATCCTCTTTACTCTTTGAAACAGCAGCTGCCTTTCTCTCTTTCTTTCCTTTCTCTCTCTCTCTCTCTCTCTCTTTCTCTCTTTCTTTTCTTCCTTTTCTTTGTTCTCTATCTGGCCCTTAAGAAATGGGACATGTTCTTAACAAATAACTGCTACCATGTTAGAAATTTACTGGAAACTTCATGCTGCTTATAGGCTACAAACTTCTAGATAATTTGAAAGAAATTTACAAGGGACTCAGAGAACACTGAAAGAAATAGATGTTAATAACCAACTAATGTCACTGAGAAAAACAATGAAAAAGAATTTAAGAAGGGGTGGATAATTGTTGTCTCTTTAGTGTACTTCCCCCAGTTGATCACTGTTCTCTAAGTAACCAGCTATGGATTAAAGATTGGAGCCAGAGACCCCTGAAACCATGGTGAAAAGATGCATACTTGGTGACCCTATCCACACCAACAGCAGTGAAGGTGGATGTCATTTCTGCCTGGATGCATCATTAGTGTTGAAATCAGCCAGTGATGGGTAGTGGACAGTCCAGTCACACCCATACAATCCCCGTTGCCTTAACAGACCACAGCCCTGCTCCAGTCACATACCGAGAGCTGACTTATGTACACACGACAGAAGCTAGAGGATGAGCAGCCGTGGCAAGGGACTGATTCTTTGCTTTGGAATTAGTCACTTTTCTTCTTTAATCTTAGGTGTAAGACATGGTGAAGTTTGTAAAAGATGTATACAAGAGATAAACCCAGTTAGACAAACTGTCAAAGTGTATTATTGGTTTACACTTATTATGAATGTACAGGAAAGACTGAAGGAACTTATATATATAATAACACGTATGATCAGTTATGTGTGCCCCTCAGTGGGCTTGCTGTTTGCTACAATCATTCTAAACCCCAAGAGCAGAGTAATATACCTATATCCCTAGAAAGACAATAACCTAAGTTATAACAGAAGAAACACCTAAACAATAGTACTGACCTTTGATGCATGACAAGTTTTTATTAACATAATGTTTGTAGAAGCATGCATGAATCCATCTCGAGAAAGACAATATACTAAAAAGATAACTAAAATAGCTTATGTACTTCTACAAATGCGAGATAAGTTTAACCCAGATTCTTTATTCAATGCATGGTTTTCTAAACTAAGAAAATTTAAGACTAAAATAATAAGCTTCTTTCTTATATTTGAATAATGTTTGCCTTTATGCCATTATTGCCTCTCCTTGCTCAATTTCACAAAAGCATAGTTTCTGCCGTTGTATAAAAAAGAAAGCAGGCAGAGTGTGTATGGCTCAACAATATTATCAAGTACCCATGAATCCTGACAAAGAATAAGATGAGACCCCATTCCTGATCAAAGGGGTCTCAAAAGGGGGAATGAGGAAGGAGAAATAAATCTTATACTTAATGATCCTGAGAAAGCAGTAGGCAGCTGCAGGAAAACTCCTCCCCCAAAGATAAGATCAAACCTTACCCTGAGCTAAAATAACCTTAAAGAAAATACTATGTAACAAATAAAAGCACCTGGGTCACTTGAGAGAGCTCATCATCAACTGTTTGTACTCTTTGTTGTAACTGTAACTATACAGCTGCTATTGATCTAAAAAAGTAAGTATAAAAGAGGTTAGAGAAAACTGTTCCTTGGAACCTAGCAACTCATGCCTTAAGGCATCTGAGTTCTCGCTGACAATTAAAGGTTCCTTCCTTTCTATTATTGGTGCAGTATCTGTCTGGTTTAATTTGCAGTTTTCCTGCAACAAAATGATTTATTTCTTCAGGGAAAATACCTAGTAATGACATTGCAGGATGAAATTGAAAGGTCTACTTTTAGCTCTTTGAGGATTCTCCATACTTCCTTCCAAAATGGCCATACTAGTTTTCAATTCCACCAAAGTGCAGGAGTCATATCTTCCCTTTTGCACCCAAGCAAGCTTATGAAGCTTTGAAACCTTGAGATAAGGGCTAATATCTTTTGAATTAGGTGACGTGAAAAGAGGTTTGGTTTATTTATTTATTTATTTTTTTCTGATGATTAGGGACCATGAACCTTTTCCCATGTGTTTAGGGCCATTT